>JADANK010000735.1:0-18243 GCA_021292215.1 Lophura nycthemera
GGTCACAGAACAAATGGAATGGTTTTGGATGGAAAAGGTTGGAAAGGTCATGGAACCATGGAATGTTTGGGGTGGAAGGGTCCTTACAGGTCACAGAACCATGGAACTGTTGGGATGGAAGGGGCTGGAGAGGTGACAGAACCATGGGATGGTGGGGTTGGAAGGGTCTGAAAGGCCACAGAAGCATGGGACTGTTGGGATGGAAGAGTCCTTAAAGGTCACAGAACCATGGAATGGTTGGTCACAGAACCGTAGAATGGTTGGGATGGAAGGGTCTGGAAATGTCACAGAAGCATGGAATGGTTGGGATGTGAGGGTCCTTAGAGGTCACGGAACCATGGAATGTCTGGGGTGAAGGGTCCTTAAAGGTCACGGAACTATGGTACTGTTTGATGGAAGGGTCCTTAGAGGTCACAGAACCATGGAATGATTGGGATGGAAGGGTCCTTAAAGGTCACGGAACCATGGAATGGCTGGGGTGAAGGGTCCTTAGAGGTGAAAGAACCATGGAATGGTTGGTTTGTAAGAGTCTGGAAAGGTCACAGAACCATGGAATGGTTGGGATGGAAGGGTTTGGAAAGGTCATAGAGCCAGGGACTGTTGGGATGGAAGGGTCCTTAGAGGTCACAGAAGCATGGAATGGTTGGGATGGAAGGGTCCTTAAAGGTCACAAGTGTTGGTTTGTAAGGGTCTGGAAAGGTCACGGAACCATGGAATTTTTGGTCACAGAATCATGAAATGGTTGGGGTGGAAGGGTCCTTAGAAGTCACAGAAGCATGGAATGGTTGGGGTTTGGAAGGGTCTGGAAAGGTCACAGAACCATGGAATGGTTGGGATGGAAGAGTCTGGAAAGGTCACAGAACCATGGAATGGTTGGTCACAGAATCATGGAATGGTTGGGATGGAAGGGTTTGGAGAGGTCATAGAGCCAGGGAATGGTTGGGATGTAGGGGTCCTCTTAAAGGTCACGGAACCATGGAATTTTTGGTCACAGAAGCATGGAATGGTTGGGATGGAAGGGTCTTGAAAGCTCATGAGCCATGGAATGGTTGGGGAGGAAGGGTCCTTAAATGTCCTGGAACCATGGGACTGTAGGGATGGAAGGGTCTGGAAAGGTCACGAGTTCATGGAATGGTTGGAATGGAAGGATCTGAAAACGTGACGTGGCTCAGCCTTCCTCAGGAGCAAAAAGCTGCTGGCTGGACGTGGGGGTTTCCTCATCCTTACTCGTGGGCTTTGTGGGTATTTTCTGAAAGCACCACGAGCTGGCCAGGCAAACTCTACCTTCAATCTTTTCAAGAAGGATTCACGCTTCGGGTTTGTAATTTGAGTGCTTAGGAAGTTCAAGCAAAGTGCAGGGTTTGGCACTGGGGCCGGAGGAATCCCAGGCATTTATACAGACTGGAAGGACCGGTCCTGGAGAGCAGCCCTGCAGAGAAGGACCTGGGGGTCGTGGTGGGTGAAAAACTGAATGTGAGGCAGCAGTGTGCTCCTGCAGCTCGGAAAGCAAATGGGATCCTGGGCTCCGTCAGCAGAGGGGTGGCAGCAGGGACAGGGAGGTGATCGTCCCTCTCTGCTCTGCTCTCGTGAGGCCCCGTCTGCAGCACTGCGTCCAGGGCTGGAGCCCCCCAGGACAAGAAGGACAGGAGTGTTGGAGGGGGGCCAAGAGGAGCCACGGAGATGGAGGCAGGGGCTGCAAGCAACCTCCACTACAAAGACGGGCTGAGGGAGCTGGGCTCGTTCCAGCATGGAGAAGAGAAGGCTGCGGGGTGAATCATTGCAGCCTTCAGCACCTGAAGGGAGCCCTACAGCCAGGAGGGGAGGGTCAGCTCTTGGGGAAGGGAGAGGAGGCAGGACGAGGGAATGGTTGGAATTGAGGGAGGGGGCGGATTTCATTTGGATGTGAGGGGAGTTGTTTGGTGTGAGAGCGGTGAGGTGCTGGAACAGCTGCCCAGAGAGGCTGTGGATGCCCCGTCCCATCCCTGGAGGTGTTGGAGGCCAGGTTGGATGGGGCCCTGGGCAGCCTGGGTGCTGTAAATGTGGAGGTTGGTGGCCCTGCCATGTGGTTGGGGGGTTTGGAAGCTCCGTGATCCTTCAGGTCTCTTCCAACCCAACCATTCTGTGATTCTCTGATTCTATGAAAAGGTCACAGAACCATGGAAAGTCTGGGGTGAAGGGTCCTTAGAGGTCAAAGAACCATGGAATGGTTGGTTTGGAAGGGTCTGGAAAGGTCACAGAACCATAGAATGGTTGGGATGGAAGGGTCTGGAGAGGTCATAGAGCCATGGAATGGCTGGGATGGAAGGGTCCTATAAGGTCACAGAACCGTGGAATGGTTGGGTTGGAAGGGTCCTTAAAGGTCACAGACCAATTGAACTGTTGGGATGGAAGGGTCCTTAGAGGTCACAGAACCTTGGAATGGTTGGGGTGGGAGGGTCTGGAAAGGTCACAGAACCATGGGACTGTTGGGATGGAAGGGTCCTTAAATGTCACAAGACCATGGAATGGTTGGGATAGAAAGGTCCTTAGAGGTCATAGAACCATGGAATGCTTGGTTTGGAAGGGTCTGAAAAGGTCACAGAACCATGGAATGGCTGGGATGGAAGGGTCCTTAAAGGTCATAGAACCATGGAATGGTTGGTTTGGAAGGGTCTGGAAAGGTCACAGAACCATGGAATGGTTGGCCACAGAATCATGGAACGGTTAGGTTGGAAGGGTCCTTAAAGGTCACAGAAGCATGGAACTGTTGGGATGGAAGGGTCTGGAAAGGTCACAGAACCATGGAATGGTTGGTCACAGAATCATGGAATGGTTGGGATGGAAGAGTCTGCAAAGGTCACGGAACCATGGGACTGTAGGGATGGAAGGTCCTTAAAGATCACAAGTTCATGGAATAGTTGGGATGGAAGGGTCTGAAAAGGTCACAGGACCATGGAATGGCTGGGATGAAAGGGTCCTTAAAGGTCACAGAGCCATGGAATGGTTAGGGTGGAAGGGTCTGGAAAGGTCACGGAACCGTGGAATGGCTGGGATGGAAGGGTTCTTAAAGGTCATTGAACCATGGGATGGTTGGTTTGGAAGGGTCTTAAAGGTCACAGAACCATGGGACTGTTGGGATGGAAGGGTCTGGAAAGGTCACAGAACCATGGAATGGTTGGGGTAGAAGGGTCCTTAGAGGTCACAGAACCATGGAATGTCTGGGATGGAAGAGTCCTTAAAGGTCATAGAACCATGGAATGGTTAGGGTGGATGGGTCCTTAAAGGTCACAGAACCACAGCATGGTTTGGTTGGAAGGGGCTGGAAAGGTCACAGAACCCTGCAATGATTGGGTTGGAAGGAGTCCTTAAAGATCACAGAGCCTGGGAATTATTGGGTTAGAAGAACCCTTAACAGTCTGAGAACCACAAGACAGTTGCGTTGGAAGAGTCCTGAAAGGTAATAGAGACATGGGATGGATTGGGTTGGAAGGTCCTTGAAGATTGTAGAACTGCAGAATGGGTTGGGTTGGAAGAGTCCTTAAAGATCACAGGGCTGGGGAATGATTGGGATGGAAGAGTCCTGCCCGAAAGGTCACAGGGGCATGAACTGGGTTGGGTTGGAAGGGTCCTGAAGGATCATAGAACCATGGGATGGGTTGGGTTGGAAGGGTCCTTGAAGATTGTAGAACTGCAAGATGATTGGTTTGGAGGGGTCCTTAAAGGTTCTATAGAACCTGGGAATGGATTGTGTTGGAATGGAGCTTAAAAATCATAGCCAGGGAATGGTTGTGTTAGAAAGGTCCTTAACGGTCACAGAACCACAGGGTGGTTGGGGTGAAGAATCCTTCAAGATCACAAAAGCCAGACAGTGTTGGATTGGAAGAGTGCAGAAAAGAGATATGAGATGGATTGGGTTGGAAGAGTGCTTGAAGACTGTAGGACCACAGAATGGCTGGGTTGGAAGGGTCCTGGAAGGTCGTAGAGCTATGGGATCAGTAGGATTGGAAGGGTCCTGAAAGGTCATAGAGACATGGAATGGTTGGGTTGGAAGGGTTCTTAAAGATCATAGATCCCTGGGAGGGGGGTTGGAAGGGTCCTGAAAGGTCATGGAGCCATGGATTGAGTAGGTTGGAAGGGTCCTGAAAGGTCATAGAACTATGGGATGATTGGGTTGGAAGGGTCCCAAAAGGTCATGGAGCCATAGAATGATAAGGTTGAAAGGGTCCTAAAAGGTCATGGAGCCATGGGATGATTAGATTGGAAGGGTCCGAAAAGGTCATAGAGTCATAGGATGAATAGCTTGGAAGGGTCCTAAAAGGTCATAGGACCACGGGATGATTGTGTTGGAAGGGTCCTAAAATGTCATGGAGCAATGGGATGATTGGGTTAGAAGGGTCCTGAAAGATCATAGAACCACGGGATGATTGGGTTGGAAGGGCCCTAAAAGGTCATAGAGCCATGGAATGATTGGTTGGAAGGGTCCTGAAAATCATAGAACACAGAAGGTGCCGTGCAGAAGGGCTCCATGGGATGGTGCACTTGGGCTCCGCGCGTCGATGCCTTGTGTCGTGGGAGGACGGCGCTGCTCTGCGCCCAGCCCGGTGCAGCTCGGCTCCGTCGCGGCGCCGTCACGCGGTCGTTTGTCCCGCAGCCAACAGGCAGGTGGACATCGGTGAGATCAGCCACCACCTGGACACCATGCAGATCGGTGACATTTTCAGCCACCAGACGGCGTCCGCCGCCACTTCTCTGCCCTCACCGGTGCCGGTAGGTGCCACCACGCCCCCCTCATCCCCGGGGTGCACCGCGGTGATGGCCGCCGCCGGTGCTGCCGGTGATGCATCGCTTCTCCCGGCCCCGCTCCACGTCTCCTCTCCCCAGTCCTCCATCCGTCTCTGTACTCCGCAGGCGGGTTGGTCGTGTCCCAAATGCACCTTCATCAACAAACCCACGCGGCCGGGCTGTGAGATGTGCAGCACCGACCGCCCGCCCGACTACGTGATCCCCGGCGGCTACGAACCGGATGAGATGGAGCTGTGGAGGATGCAGCAGGAGCAGGAGGGGATGCTGCAGTACCAGCAGGTAACGGCCAGCGCCGTGGAGTCCTCAGCATGGGGGATTCGGGGGGGGGGGGAGCAGGTCCTGCGCTGTGCTGGAAGCGAGCTGGGAATCGTGGAAATGTGTGGTGGGTTGGGTTGGAAGGGTCCTCGAAGGTCGTGGAGACATGGGATGGTTGGGTTGGAAGGGTACTTGAAGGTCTGGAGACATGGGATGGTTGGGTTGAAAAGGTCCTCAAAAGTCATAGAGGCATGGGATGGTTGGGTTGGAAGGGTCCTTGAATGTCATGGAGCCATGGGATGGTTGGGTTGCAAGGGTCCTCCAAGGTCATAGAGCCAGGGGTTGAGTTGTGTTGGCGAGGTTCTTAAAGATCATAGAACCATGGAATGAGTTGGGTTGGAACGATCCACAAAGATCATAGAGCCGGGGAAGGGTTGCATTGGAAGGGTCCTTAAAGGTCATAGAGCCACGTGATGGACCTTATAGATCATAGGATGGGTGGTTGGTTGGAATGGTCCTTGAAGATCATGGAGCCATGGGGTGGTTTGGAAGGGTCCTCAAAGGTCATAGGGCCATAGAATGGTTGGGACTGGAAGGGTCTTCAAAGATCACAGAGCCACGGTATGGACCTTACAGATCACAGAATGTTGGGATGGTTGGATTGGAAGGTCCTTAAAGATCATAGACCCATAGTTGTGGAATAGTTGGACTGGAAGGGTCTTTAAAGGTCATAAAGCCATGGCATGGCCCTTATAGATCATAGATTGACGGGATGGTTGGGTTGGAAGGGTCCTTGAAGATCAGAGAGCTGTGGAATGGACCTCATAGATCATAGATTGATGGGATGGTTGGGTTGGAAGTGTTGTTATAGATTGTGGAACCATGGAATGGTTGAGTTGGAAGGGTCCTTAAAGATCATAGAGCTGTGGGATGGACCTTATAGATCATAGATTGATGGGATGGTTGGGTTGGAAGTGTTCTTACAGATCATGGAGACGTGGGATGGACCTTTTAGATCATGGAACCATGGAATGGTTGCGTTGGAAGAGTCCTCAAAGATCACAGAGCCATGGGATGGCCCTTATAGATCATAGAATGATTGGATGGTTGGGTTGAAGGGTCCTTACAGATCATAGAGGAACAGAATGATTGGGTTGATCATGGTCCCTCAAGCTCATAGAGCCGAGGCAGGGTTGGATTGGCAGGGTCCTTGAAGATCGTAGAGTCACGGAATGGATCCTCGAGATCCCAGAACCACAGAACGGTTGTGTTGGAAGGGAGCTCCCCACCCCAGCCCTACTGTGGGGCACCCACAGCTTTGGGCACAGTGCCGGGGCCGCACCGCCTCTGGGTGAAGGATTTCCCCACATCTGCCCCCAGTCTCCCCTCTGTTGGGTTCCCACCATTCCCCCGCGTCCCATCGCTCTGTGCCCGTGCAGTCGCTCTCCTCCCATCACCGGATCCCTTCGGAATTCTCCCGGAACCTTTCCCTCCCCACTCTGACCCCCAGCTCTCATCCTGACCCCACAGCAGAAGGAAGCCGGCAGGAAGGAACCCACCCCAGTGTGGCAGGGGGGCTCTTGCAGCCCCCACCCCCATCTCCCCTACACCCCGAGCTCACTGATGTGCTGCAGCGGTGGCTCTGGGGATGCTCCCTGCCTCCCCCGGTGCCGTCCTTTGGGTCCTGCCCCACGTCAGCGTGATGGCACACGGGATGGCGATCCCACGGCCGCGTGCTTCCGTCGCCGCTCCTCTCGTGCGCAGGGATGGTTGGCCGTGCTGGGAGCTCTGCAACATCTGTGGGGCTCCAACGGAGCCCCCACCCCACACGGGGATGCGCTGCGGGGCCGGACCCCTCCGGCTCAGCCACTGACCGAACCTTCTCTTCTTTCTCTTTTTTCTCCCTCGTGCCGGGATCCCGCTTGGAAAAGGGAAGGATTGAGGATGGCTCGGCTGCGCACTGCGTCTTGGGCTCGGGTTCCCTGGATGACTTCATCCACGTGTCCTACGAGTTCTGCTAACCGACCCGGACGCCCCGTCCCATCCCGTCCCCGCCGGCCTGGGCCCCGTGCCCGCCGCCCGGCCCCACGCGCTCAGCGGCTCCGTGCCCGCTGGCCGCCCCTCGGCTCCGATGCGGCCCCACAAATGGGGTGCTGGGCTCCCCGGGAGGCCGGGGGGAGCAACGCGAGGGTCTCGGCCCCACATCGGCCGCGGCGCGGGCAGGACTGTAGGTGCAGACTGAGCTGCTTGCACACGGAGCATTGGTGCGCCGCTGGAGGGCAGGATTGCTGCCGTTTCCTTCCCGATTTTCTTCCCTCCCAGCAGCCCCACACTCAGGAGCTCCCTGGTGGTGGGCACTGAGCCCCCTTGTGGGCAGTGAGGGTTTGAGGTGAGCGTGGTTGCCCTTGCTGCTCGTGCCACCGTCCCCTTTGTGAGAGCTTTGGGGAAGACGCAGTGGTGATGGGGGGCAGCAGGCTCCGGGTCCCTGTGCCATGGGAGGGATGGGGGGGTCCATCCCTGCTCCGTGGGGCTGCAGCGAGGGGCTGCACGGGGCGGCTGCAGTGGGGTGGACTCTGAGCGCTGCGTTGCCACGTGTTGGGTTGTCCCATGGCTCTTTGCGTTGGGTTTTCCCATTCCCCTTTGTGTTGGGTTGTCCCATGGCTCTTTGCGTTGGGTTTTCCCATTCCCCTTTGTGTTGGGTTGTCCCATGGCTCTTTGCGTTGGGTTTTCCCATTCCCCTTTGCGTT
This sequence comes from Lophura nycthemera, assembly GCA_021292215.1. Lineage (NCBI taxonomy): Eukaryota > Metazoa > Chordata > Aves > Galliformes > Phasianidae > Lophura > Lophura nycthemera. The sequence goes on from JADANK010000735.1 coordinate 7,785, forward strand.
GGGTTTTCCCATTCCCCTTCGTGTAGGGTTGTCCCATGGCTCTTTGCGTTGGGTTTTCCCATTCCCCTTCATGTTGGGCTGTCCCACTGATCCTTGTGTTGGGTTTTCTCACTGCTCTTTGTGTTCGGTTGTGCCATTGACCCACGTTGGGTTCTGGGCGCTCTTCACATTGGGTCGTCTCATTGCTCTTCATCTTTGATGGTACAGATTGCAATTTGTGTTGAGTTCTCCCATTGCCCCCTGTTGGGTTGTCCCACTGCTCCATATAGGATTGCCCCATTGCCCCATGTGGGGTTGTCCCAATGCCCTGTGTTGGTTGTCCCATTGCCCCATGGTTGTTGTCCCGTTGTCCCATGTTTGTTATCCCATTGCTCCATGTAGGGTTGTCCCATTTCTCTTCACGTTGGGTTGTCCCATTACCCTGTGTTGGGTTGTCCCATTGCCCCATGTGAGGTTGTCCCATTGCCCCATGTAGGGTTGTCCCATTGCCCCATGTGGGGTTGTCCCATTTCTTTTCACATTGGGTTGTCCCATTGCCCCATGTGGGGTTGCCCCATTTCTTTTCACATTGGGTTGTCCCATTGCCCCATGTGGGGTTGTCCCAGTGCCCTGTGTTGGGTTGTCCCATTGCCCCATGTTTGTTGTCCCATTGCCCCATATTGGTTGTCCCATTGCCCCATGTGAGGTTGTCCCATTGCCCCATATCGGTTGTCCCATTGCTCCACATGGGATTGTCCCATTTCTCTTCACTTTGTGTTGTCCCATTTCTCTTCACGTTGGGTTGTCCCATTGCCCCATGTTGGTTGTCCCATTGCCCCATGTTGGTTGTCCCATTGCTCCATGTGGGGTTGTCCCATTTCTTTTCACATTGGGTTGTCCCATTACCCCATGTTTGTTGTCCCATTGCCCCATATTGGTTGTCCCATTTGCCAACATGGGATTGTCCATTCTCTTATTTGTGTTGGTCCCCATTCTCTTCACATTGGATTGTCCCACTGCCCCATGTAGGGTTGTCCCAATGCCCCGTGTTGGTGGTCCCATTGCCTCCTGTTGGGTTTGTCCCATTGCCCCATGTGGGGTTGTCCCACTGCTCAGTCTGGGTGGTCACGTTGCTCTTCACGTTGGCTTCATCCCATTGCTCTTCACGTTGGGTTCATCCCATTGCTCCCCTCATTGGGTGGCAGACGACACTCTTCACGCTCAGACATTTTGGTGCGGGGAGGACGGGGGGCTCGGGGTGGCAGCCAGACCCCTCCTCAAATTAAAGTCCTTCTCCCACGAATGCGGCTGTGCAGCTTCTCTGTGCCGCCTTTGGGTCGCTGTTGGATTGGGGAACGATGGGGGGATGGGGGGGGGGGGAGCTGCTCTTTGGGATGGGTTTTCATAAAGTGAAACCAAAATAAAGCCAAGGGAGGGGGAGGTTGTGGGGACATCTCACCCAACAGAGGGCGGGTTGGGGTCAGATGTGGGGAAATCCTTCACCCAGAGGCGGTGCAGCCCCAACACTGCTGCCTGGAGCTGTGGGTGCCCCAGGCTGTGGGTGGGTCCTGGGCGGGGGGGTTTGGGGATCCCTCCCAACACAACTATGTTGTGGTTCTGTGACCTGTAAGGACCTTTCCAACCCAACCCATTCGATGACTCTAACGATCTTTAAGGTCCTGTCCAGCCCAAGCCGTTCTGTGGTTCTATGATCTTTCAGGACCCTTCCATCCCAACCCGACAGTCCCATGGCTCTATGATCTTGAAGGACCCTTCCAACCCAACCATCCCATAGCTCTGTGATCTTTAAGGACCCTCCCAAGCCAACCCAATCACCTCACGGTCTATAAATTTTTGTCCAACAGTTCACTCTTCCAACCCAGCCCAACCCAACTCAACCCGACCTGACCATCCCATGCCTCTATGATCTTTCATGACCCTGCCAACCCACCTGTCCCAATGCTGTGTGATCTTTAAGGACCCTTCCAACCCAACCCAACCCAACAATCCCATGGCTCTGTGATCTTCCATGACCCTGCCAACCCAATCATTCCGGGGTTCGATGGACCCTTGTTTCAGGACCCTTCCAACTCAACCATCCCATGGTTCTGTGATCTGGAAGATCTTAGTGCATCTCCGAGGCCACTCTCCCCCAGTGTTCCTCCCCCCGCTGTTTCTCCCCCAACGTTCCTCCCCCCACCGTTTGTCCCCCCGCCATTTCTCCCCCCATCAGACGCTGGAGGCGGAACGGCTGCGGAACTTCCAACAGCTCCTGCAGTTGGAGCAGGAGGTGTTGGTGCCCAACCAGGAGGGGATGGAATGCCGAATCTGCTACCAACACGTCCCCCCGGGGCAGGGGGTGCTGCTGCGGGAATGTCTGCACAACTTCTGCCGGTACGGCGCATCGGAGGTGGGGGGGGGGAGCCCGACCCCGAGCCCCCAGCCCCGTGGTGACGGAGCCTCTCCCGCAGGGACTGCCTGCGCCAGGTGATCAACTACAGCGAGGAGCCGGCGGTGTCGTGTCCGTACCGCGATGATTCCTACGCCTGCAGCAGCCACCTCCAGGAGCGCGAGATCCGCGCGGTCAGTGCCCACCCTGCGGCCCCTGGGGAGAGGGAGGGGCTGCTTGGCCAACAGTTCACCAATGGATGACCAACGGTTGACCAACAGTTGACCAAAGGTTGACCAGTGGTTCAGCGGTTGACCACTGGTTCACCAATGGATGACAAACAGTTGGCCAACAGTTGGCCAGTGACTGACCATTGATTCACCAATAGTTGGGCATTGGTTCACCAATGGATGACCAAAGGTTGGTCCACAGTTAACCAATGGTTGACCAGCGGTTCACCAATGGTTGGCCACTCGTTCACCAATGGATGACCAAAGGTTGGCCAACAGTTAACCAATGGTTGACCAGCGGTTCAACAGTTGACTACTGGTTCACCAATGGATGACCAACAGTTGGCCAACAGTTGACCAAAGGTTGACCAGTATTTCACCAATGGTTGGCCATTGGTTCACCAATGGATGACGAACAGTTGGCCAACAGTTGACCAAAGGTTGACCAGTGTTTCACCAGTGGTTGGCCATTGGTTCACCAATGGATGACGAACAGTTGGCCAACAGTTGACCAATGGTTCAACAGTTGACCACTGGTTCACCAATGGATGACCAACAGTTGGCCAACAGTTGACCAATGGTTCAACAGTGCTTCACCAATGATTGGCCACTGGTTCATCAGTGGTTGACCAACAGTTGGCCAACAGTTGACCAATGGTTGACCAGTGGTTCAACAGTTGACCACCTACTCACCAATGGATGACCAACAGTTGGCCAACAGTTGACCAAAGGTTGACCAGTGGTTCACCAATGGTTGGCCACTGGTTCACCAATGGATGACGAACAGTTGACCAACAGTTGACCAACGGTTGACCAGTGGTTCACCAATGGTTGGCCACTGGTTCACCTATAATTGACCAGCAGTTGGCCAGCAGTTGACCAGTGGTTCACCAATGGATGACCAACAGTTGGCCAACAGTTGACCAATGGTCGACCAATGGATCATGGTTGACTACTGGTTGACCAGTGGCTCATAGCTGACCAATGGTTCACCAATGGTTGACCAGTGGTTCATCAACATTTTACCATTGGTTCAACGACGGTTGACCAACATTGGCAATGGTTCAGCCAAGTGGGGTTACCTACAGTTGTGTCCAACATTGACCGATGAAAAAGCCCCCCCCCCAAAGCGAGTCACGCCACTCATGGCCAGCAGTTGACCAGTGGTTCACCAATGGTTGACCAATGATTCATCAACAGTTGACCACTGGTTCACCAATGCTTGACCAACAGTTGGCCAACAGTTGACCAATGGTTCACCAACGGTTGACCAACATTTGGCCAACAGTTGACACTCGTTCAACAGTTGTTGACCTACAGTTGGCCAACAGTTGACTGTGATACAGCAACCACACAGCTCTTGACCAGCAGTTGACCAGTGGTTGACCAGTGATTGGCCAGCAGTTGACCAGTGGTTGATCAACAGTTGACCAGTGGTTGGCTAGTGGTTGGCCAATGGTTGACCAATGGTTGACCACTTGCTGACCAACAGTTCACCTATGGTTGACCAATAGCTGGCCAGTAGTTGACCAATGGTTGACTAATGGTTGACCACTGGCTGGCCAACAGTTCAGCTATTGTTTGATCCAATAGTGTGGGCCAATGTTTACCAGTTGTTGTTCCAAGCGAGGCCCGAGTGGTTTGACCACATTTAGCTATGGTTGACCAATAGTTGGCCAGTAGTTGACCAATGGTTGACCAATGGTTGACCAACAGTTCAGCTGTGGTTGACCAATAGTTGGCCAGTAGTTGACCAATGGTTGGCCAATGGTTGACCAACAGTTCACCTATGGTTGACCAGTGGTTGACCACTGGTTGGCCAGTGGTTGGCCAGTGGTTGACCAACGGTTCAGCTGTGGTTGACCAATAGTTGGCCAGTAGTTGACCAGTGGTTGACCAACGGTTGACCACTGGTTGGCCAACAGTTCTGCTATGGTTGACCACTGGTTGACCAATGGTTGGCCAATGGTTGACCACTGGTTGACCAACAGTTCACTGATGGTTCACCACTGGTTGACCAATGGTTGACCAAGAGTTCACCCATGGCTCACCACTGGTTGACCAGTGGTTCACCGTCAGTCGGCCATCGCTCGGCCACCAGCTGAGCCAGCACTGACCCGCACGGTGTGGCTGTGTGCACAGTTGGTGTCACCAGAGGAGTACCGGCGCTTCCTGGAGCGCAGTTTGGTGCTGGCCGAGCGCCGCACGCAAACGCTGCCACTGCAAGACCCCCGACTGCCGGGGCTGGTGCATCTACGAGGACTCCGTCAACGAGTTCCGCTGCCCCATCTGCCGGGCCCTCAACTGCCTCCTCTGCAAGGTGACACCCCCGGCCCCCCCCCTCGACCGCCCCCAACGCAAAGCACACCTACCCCGCCCCAAGTTGCGCTGTAGGGCTGAGCGGAGCCGCATTTCCCACCCCCCCGAACCCCCCAGGGCCATCATGAGGGCAGGAACTTGCCGGCAGTACGCAGGGACGGACTGCGGCGGCGGGCCGCACCAACGACGCGGATGCGCGACAAGACAACGATATGCTGCAGGGGGGGGCATCACCATGGGGGGGGGGGGGGGGGCGTCTCGATGGACCACCCCCACCCCCCCCCGTCACTGTAAGGGGGGGTTCGGGGTGGGGGTCATCCCCATGGCCGTTCTCATGGACGCCCCTATCAATATAAGGGGGGGTGGGGGAGTCAGCCCTTCTCGCAGCCCCCCCCCCCCATCACTGTAAGGGGGGAGGTTGAGGAGGGGGTGAGGGGGGCCCCTCAGCCTTTTGCTTTGCCCCCCCCATCAGTACAAGGGGGTGTTGGGGGGGGTCACCCCCTCAGCCCTTCTCTTTGCCCCCCATCACTATAAGGAGGTTCTGGGGATGGTTAACCCTTCGTATGGGTGCCCCCCCCCCCCATCACTACAAGGGGGTGCTTGGAGGGGGGGTCACCCCCTCATCCCCCCCATCACTACAAGGAAGGGCTTGGGGGGGGGGCTCACCGCTTCAGCCCCTCCTATGGACCCTCCCCCCCCATCACTGTAAGGGGGTGTTTGTGGGGGTCCCCCCCTCTCATGGATGCCTCCCCCATCACTACAAGGGGGTGTTTGGGGGGGGGGTCACCCCTTCATCCCTCCATCACTACAAGGGGGTCTTTGGGGGGGGGTCACCCCCTCAGCCCTTCTCTTTGCCCCCCACAACTCTTCATAGGGGTCTGGGGTGGGGGGGGGTTCACCCCCTCTCATGGACACCCCCCCATCACTACAACAGGGGGTTTGGGGGAGGGGGAGGTTTCCCCCTCAGTCCTTTTCTTTGCCCTCCCATCACTATAAGGGGGGTTGGGGGGTTCAGCCCCTCTCATGGACCCCCCCCAGCACTACAAGGGGCTGGTTGGGGGGGGGGATGGGGGTTCACCCCCCCTCATCCCTTTTTTGTGCCCCCCCATCACTATAAGGGGGGTTGGGGGGTTCAGCCCCTCTCATGGACACCCCCCCATCACTACAACAGGGGGTTTGGGGGAGGGGGGGGGGTCTCCCCCTCAGCCCTTTTCTTTGCCTCCTCCATCAGTATAAGGGGGGTTCAGCCCCTCTCATGGACCCCCCCCAGCACAATACCCCCCCCCATCCCTTTTCTGTGCCCCCCCCCGTGGTCAAGACGCTGTGGGCAGCTGGGCGAGGCCATGCAGTGCCCCAGTGGCGCATGTGGTGGCAGAGAAGGAGCGGCTAGCGATTGGATCCGCTGGCACGTGTGCCAACACCGAGATCTGCTGGGGCACCAAGGGCCCGCGGCTGGGGTCCGGGTGAGCGAGGGGAGGGGGCGGCCGGGGAACGCCCCACCCGTAAACCCCCCCACCCCACCCCGCATACGGGCCCCGTACCTGGAGTGGGGTCCGAGTCCCACGGTTTGGAGGCTGCGCCCCGTCTGCAGCTCTGAGCCCCGCAGCCTATGGGGCTGTGCCCCTCCTCAACCTCACGGACCCCCAACCTATGGGGCTGTGCCCCTCCTCAACCTCACGGACCCCCAACCTTTGGGGCTGTGACCCACCTCGACCCACTCTGAGCCCCCAACCTATGGGACTGTGCCCCATTTTGACCCACTCTGAGCCCCCCACACTATGGGGTCTGTGCCCCATTCCCAGCCCAGATCTTAGGGTCCAACCCCCCCAATCTATGGGGCTGTGCCCCATCTTGACCCACTCTGAGCCCCCAACCTATGGGGTCTGTGCTCCATTCCCAGCCTGGATCTTAAGGTCCAAACCCCCCAACCTATGGGGCTGTGCCCCTCCTCAACCTCACGGACCCCCAACCTATGGGGCTGTGACCCACCTCGAGCCACTCTGAGCCCCCAACCTATGGGGCTGTGCCCCATTTTGACCCCACATCGGAGCCCCGCGCACACTATGGGGTCTGTGCCCCATTCCCAGCCCAGATCTTAGGGTCCAACCCCCCCAATCTATGGGGCTGTGCCCCATCTTGACCCACTCTGAGCCCCCCAGTCTATGGGGCTGTGCCCCATTTTGACCCCTTCTGAGCCCCCAACCTATGTGGTCTGTGCTCCAATTCCGCCCAGCCTGGATCTAAGGTCAAATGAAACCCCCCAACCTAATGGGGCTTGTGCCCATCCTCAACCTCACGGGACCCCCAACCTATGGGGCTGTACGCCACGCGAGCCACTCTGAGCCGCCAACCGATGGGGCCCCCCTGTTGCCCATTTTTGACCCACTCTGGGCCCCCCACACTATGGGGGTCTGATGCCCCTTCCGCCCAGATCTTAGGGTCCAAACCTCCCAATCTAGGGGCTGTGCCAATACCAGCCTGGATCTTAGGTCAAGCCCCCCAACCTATGGGGCCGATGCCCATGTTTGGACGCCATGTCTGAGCCCCCCAGCCTATGGGGTCTGTGCCCCATTTCCAGCCTGGACCTGAGGGTCCAAATCCTCCAATCTATGGGGCTGTGCCCCATTTTGACCCACGCTGACCCTTCCAACCTATGGGGCTGAGCCCCACCTTGACCCACTCCAAGCCCCCCAACCAATGGGGTCTGTGCCCCATTCCCAGCCTGGATCTTAGGGTCTGAGCCCCCCAACCTATACGGCTGTGCCCCATTTTGACCCACTCTGAGCCCCCCACCCTATGGGGTCTGTGCCCAAATACCAGCCTGGATCTTAGGGTCTGTGCCCCATTCCCAGCCAGGACCTGAGGGTCCAAATCCCCCAATCTATGGGGCTGTGACCCATTTTGACCCATTCTGAGCCCCCAACCTTTGGGGCTGTGACCCATTTTGACCCACTCTGAGCCCCCCACACTATGGGGTCTGTGCCCCATTCCCAGCCCAGATCTTAGGTTCTGCGCCCCTCAACCTATGGGGCTGTGACCCACCTTGACCCATTCTAAGCCCCCCAACCTTTGGGGTCTGTGCCCCATTCCCAGCCTGGATCTTAGGGTCTGAACCTCATATCTATGGGGCTGTGCCCCATTTTCACCCATTCTGAGCCCCCCAGCCTATGGGGTCTGTGCCCCATTCCCAGCCTGGATCTTAGGGTCCAAACCCCCAATCTATGGGGCTGTGCCCCTCCTCAACCTCAGAAACCCCCAACCTATGGGGTCTGTGCCCAAATACCAGCCCGAATCTTAGGGTCTGAACCTCATATCTATGGGGCAGTGCCCCATTTTCACCCATTCTGAGCTCCCCAAACTATGGGGTCTGTGCCCCATTTCCAGCCTGGACCTGAGGGTCCAAACCCCCCAATTTATGGGGTCTGTGCCTGATTCCTGGCCTAGAGCGGAGGGTCCGAGCCCCCCAAGCTACGGGGCTGTGCCCCTCCTCAATCTCAGAGACCCCCAACCTATGGGGCTGTGACCCACCTTGACCCAGTCTGAGCCCCCCAACCTATGGGGTCTGTGCCTAAATACCAGCCTGAATCTTAGGGTCTGAGCCCCCAAATCTATGGGGCTGGGCCCCCCTCGACCCATTCTGGGCCCCCCGACCAATGTGGTCTGCGCCCCATTCCCAGCCTGGACCTGAGGGTCTGAACCTCATATCTATGGCTCTGTGCCCCATTTTGACCCACTCTGAGCCCCCCAACCTATGGGGTCTGTGCCCCATTCCCAGTCTGGACCTGAGGGTCCAAACCCCCCAATCTATGGGGCTGTGCCCCATTTTGATCCCCCCAACCTATGGGGCTGTGCCCCATTTTGACTGATTCTGAGCCCCCCAACCTATGGGGTCTGTGCCCAAATACCAGCCTGGATCTTAGGGTCTGAGCCCCCCAACCTATGGGGCTGTGACCCACCTTGACCCACTCTGAGCCCCCAACCTATGGGGTCTGTGCCCAAATACCAGCTTGGATCTTAGGGTCCAAACCCCCAACCTGTGGGGCTGTGCCCCATTTTGACCCACTCTGAGCCTCCCAATCTATGGGGCTGTGCCCAATTACCAGCCTGGATCTTAGGGTCTGAGCCCCCCGACCTATGGGGTCTGTGCCCCATTCCAAGCCCGGATCTTAGGGTCCGAACCCTCCCCCTCCATCCTATGAGGTCTGTGCCCCACACGACCCCCTTTTCCCCCCTCCCCCCCCTTTTTTCCAGGGTCCCGGGGACACGACCGGCGGCTGCCGCTGCAACGTGGACGGGCAGCGCTGCCACCCGCAGTGCCAGAACTGCCACTGAGCCCCACGGACACACGGATTTTGGGGGGGGGGTGCATGGGGGGGGCGGTTGGGGGTGTACAGGCCCCCCCCCCCCCCCCAAAGGTGCAGCGGAACTCAGGATGCGGGGCAAGGGGTGGGGGGGCGGCGGGCGCCCCAATAAAGGCGTGTGTGTGTGCTGTGGGCTCAGCGCAAACAATGGGACCTGGGGGGGGGGTCTTCCATCCCCCCCCTCCCCATTTTTGTCCAATAGAAGCGTGTGTGTATATGGGGGGGGTGTTCTTCCCCCCCCCCCCCCCAAAGGTGCCCCAATTGGTGTGTTGGGGGGTGTTCTTCACAGCCCCCCCCCCCCACACATACATTTACCCAGTGTGGGACATAGGGGGGGGACTGCCCTCTGCTGGGGGGGGGGGGTCCCTTCCAATCCCCCCCCCAAACCATTGTCCAATAGGGGGGGGGTGCCCCCACCCCAAAATGGGGCTGCGGGGGGGCCGTTCTTCCCACGCCCTCCCCCCCATGGGTGCCCAAATGGGGCTGGGGGGGGTTCTTCCCATGCCCCCCCCCCATGAGTACCCAAATGGGGCTCGGGGGGGGGGGTCCTCTTCCAATCCCCCCCCCCACATCACTGTTCAACATGGGGTCCTCTCTAGCCCCCCCCCCCACATTGTCCAACGAGGGGTGCAGTGGGGGGGGGGGGAACCTTGTCCCCAAAGGTGCCCAATATGGGATGGGGGGTCCTTTCCAACGCCCCCCCACCCAAACCATTGCCCAATGGGGGGGAGGGTCCTACCCCAAATTGGGCTGGGGGGGGAGCCCTTCCCACCCCCCCCCACCTTTGTCCAATGAGGAGTGAAGGAAGGATGCCCCACACCCCCCATGAGTGCCCAAATGGGGCGGGGGGGGGCTCCCTTCCAAGCCCCCTCCCCCCTACCATTGCCCAACATGGGGCCCTTTCTACCCCCCCCCCCAATGTCCAACATGGGCTGCAGGGGGGGACCACCATCCCTAAAATAGGGCTGGGGGGGGTCGTTTCCAATCCCCCTCCCCCCAGTTTTGTCCAATGAGAAATGGGAGGGGGGGTGCCCCCACCCCAAAGATGCCCCCATTGAATCCTGGGGGGGGGGGGGGTTGTTCCCTTCCAACCCCCTACCCCCCTACCTTTATCCATTGAGGGGGTATAGGGGGGTGCCCCCCCCGCATTGAAGCTGGGGGGGATCCCTTCCAACCCCCCC
>JADANK010000736.1:0-41430 GCA_021292215.1 Lophura nycthemera
GACGCAAGGGAAAGCTGGAAAGAGAAGAAAGGCGACGCAAGGGAAAGCAGGAAAGAGAAGAAAGGCGACGCAAGGGAAAGGAGGAACGTGAAGAAAGGCGATGCAAGGGAAGAAATGCGACGCAAGAGAGAGCAGGAACAGTAAGAAATGCGCCGCAAGGGAAGATAGGTGACGCACGGTAAAGCAGGTACAGGAAGAATGGCGACGCACGGGAAGGAAGGCGACGCAAGGGAAAGCAGGAAAGAGAAGAAAGGCGATGCAAGGGAAAGTAGGAACGGGAAGAAAGGCGACGCAAGGGAAAGTAGGAATGGTAAGAAAGGCGACGCAAGGGAAAGTAGGAACGGGAAGAAAGGCGACGCAAGGGAAGAAAGGCGATGCAAGGGAAGAAAGGCGACGCAAGGGAAGCAAGGCGACGCAAGGGAAGAAAGGTGACGCACGATAAAAAAGGAACGGGATGTAAGGCGACGCAAGGAAAAGCAGGAAAGAGAAGAAAGGCAACGCAAGGGAAGAAGGGCTACGCAAGGGAAAGTAGGAACGGGAAGGAAGACGAAGCAAGGGAAGAAAGGCATCGCAAGGGAAGCAAGGCGACGCAAGAGAAAGCAGGAATGAGAAGAAAGGCAACGCAAGGGAAGAATGGCGACGCCAGGGAAAGCAGGAACGGCAAGTAAGGCAACGCACGGGAAGAAAGGCGACGCAAGATAAAAAAGCAACGGGATGTAAGGCGACGCAAGGGAAAGCAGGAAAGAGAAGAAAGGCGACGCAAGGGAAGAAGGGCGACGCAAGGGGAAGTAGGAACGTTAAGAAAGGCGATGCAAGGGAAAGCAGGAACGGGAAGATAGGCGACGCAAGGGAAGAAAGGCGACACAAGGGAAAGCAGCAACGAGAAGAAAGGTGACGCACGGAAAGAAAGGCGTCGCATGGGAAGGAAGGCGACGCAAGAGAAATCAGGAATGAGAAGACTGGCGACGCACGGTTAAGCAGGAACGGGAAGTAAGGCAACGCACGGAAAGAAAGGGCGACGCGACAAAGACAGAAACGGGAAGAAAGGCGACGGCAAGGAAACGAAGGAACGAGAAGAATGGCGAGCAATGGTAAAGCCGGAACGGAAAGTAAGGCAAACACGGGAAGAAAGGCGACGCAAGATAAAAAAGGAACGGGAATATAAGGCGGTTGCAAGGGAAAGCGGAAGAGAAGAAGGCGAGCAAGGGGAAACGGAGGGAACGTTGAAGAAAGGCGATGCAAGGGAAGAAATGCGACGCAAGAGAGAGCAGGAACAGTAAGAAATGCGCCGCAAGGGAAGATGGGCGACGCACGGTAAAGCAGGTACAGGAAGAATGGCGACGCACGGGAAGGAAGGCGACGCAAGGGAAAGCAGGAAAGAGAAGAAAGGCGATGCAAGGGAAAGCCGGAACGGTAAGAAAGGCGACGCAAGTGAAGAAAGGCGACGCAAGGGAAAGCATGAACGGGAAGAAAGACGACGCAAGGGAAGAAGTGCGACGCAAGGGAAGAAATGCGACGCAAGGGTAAGCACGAACGGGAAGAAAGGCGATGCAAGGGAAGAAAGGCGACGCAAGGGAAGAAAGGCGTCACAAGGGAAGCAAGGCGACGCAAGGGAAAGCAGGACGAGAAAGAAAAGGCGAACGCAAGGGAAAGCAAAAAGAAAGAAAGGTACTCAAGGAAAGCAGGAGCGGGAAGAAAAGGCGACGCCAAGGGAAGAAAGGCTCGCAAGGGAGGAAAAGGCGACGCAAGGGAAAGCAGGAAATGGGGAAAAGAAAAGGCGACGGAAGGGTAGAAAGGGCACGCAAGGGAAAGCAGGAACGGGAAAAAAAGGCGGACGCAAGGGAAAAAAAACCGCACAAAACAGGAAGGGAAAGGCGACGCAAGGGGAAGGCAGGAAACCGGGAAGAAAAAGGCGATGCAAGGGGAAGAAAGGAGAAGCAAAAGAAAGCAGAAAAATGGGGAAGAAGGCTTCGGAAAGGGAAATCAGGAACGAGAAGAAAAGGCGAAGAAAAGAGAAAGCAAGGAAACGGGAAGAAAAGGCGAACGCAAGGGAAGGGAAAAAAGGCACCAAGGGAAGGAAGGCACGCAAGAGAAACAGGGAATGAGAAGACTGGCGACGCACGGTTAAAAGCAGGAACGGGAAGTAAGGCAACGCACGGAAAGGAAAAGGCGACGCAAAACAAAAAACGGGAAGAAAAGGGCGACGCAAAGGGAAATCCAGGAACGAGAAGAAATTGGCACGCATGGGGTTAAAGCAGGAACGGAAAGTAAAGGCAACACAAACCGGAAGAAAGGGAAGCAAGATAAAAAAAAAGGAACGGGAATATAAGGCGTTGCAAAGGGAAAGCAGGAAAGAGAAGAAAGGCGATGCAAGGGAAAGGAGGAACGTGAAGAAAGGCGATTCAAGGGAAAAATGCGACGCCAAGAGGAGGAGCAAGGAACATAAGAAATGCGCCGCAAGTGGAAGATGGGCGACGCAACCGGTTAAAAAGCAGGTACAAGGAAGAATTGGCGGGCAACGGGAAAAGGAAAGGAACGCAAGGGAAAGCAGGAAAGAGAAGAAAGGCGATGCAAGGGAAAGCCGGAACGGTAAGAAAGGCGACGCAAGTGAAGAAAGGCGACGCAAGGGAAAGCATGAACGGGAAGAAAGACGACGCAAGGGAAGAAGTGCGACGCAAGGGAAGAAATGCGACGCAAGGGTAAGCACGAACGGGAAGAAAGGCGATGCAAGGGAAGAAAGGCGACGCAAGGGAAGAAAGGCGTCACAAGGGAAGCAAGGCGACGCAAGGGAAAGCAGGAACGAGAAGAAAGGTGACGCAAGGGAAAGCAGGAACGAGAAGAAAGGTGACGCAAGGGAAAGCAGGAGCGGGAAGAAAGGCGACGCAAGGGAAGAAAGGCTACGCAAGGAGGAAAGGCGACGCAAGGGAAAGCAGGAATGGTAAGAAAGGCGACGGAAGGGTAGAAAGGCGACGCAAGGGAAAGCAGGAATTAAGAGCACCCCACGGAACCCCAAAGGCACGCAAGGATAACGCGACAAACAGGAAGGAAGGCGACGCAAGGGAAGGCAGGAACGGGAAGAAAGGCGATGCAAGGGAAGAAAGGAGACGCAAGAGAAAGCAGAAATGGGAAGAAAGGCTTCGGAAGGGAAATCAGGAACGAGAAGAAAGGCGAAGAAAGAGAAAGCAGGAACGGGAAGAAAGGCGATGCAAGGGAAAGGAGGAACGGTAAGAAAGGCGATGCAAGGAAAGAAAGGCTACGCAAGCGAAGAAAGGCGATGCAAGGGAAAGCATGAACGGGTAGAAAGACGACGCAAGGGAAGAAAGACGACGCAAGGGAAGAAAGGCGTCGCAAAGGAGAGCAGGAAGGGGAAAAAAGGCGATGCAAAGGGGGAAAGGCGATGCAAGGGAAGAAAGGTGATGCAAGGCAAAGCAGGAACGGGAAGAAAGGTGACGCAAGGGAAGAAAGGCGACGCAAGGGAAAGCAGGATCGGGAAGAAAGGCGATTCAAGGGAAGAAAGGCGACGCAAGAGAAAGCAGAAACTGGAAGAAAGGCTTCGGAAGGGAAATCAGGAAGAAGAAAGGCGAAGCAAGGGTAAGCAGGAACGGGAAGAAAGGCGATTCAAGGTAAGAAAGACTACGAAAGCGAAGAAAGGCGACGCAAGGGAAAGCAGAAACGAGAAGGAAGGCGGCGCACGGAAAGAAAGTCGAAGCAAGGGAAAGTAGGTCCGGGATGAAAGGCGATGCAAGGGAAAGTAGGAACGGGAAGAAAGGCGACGCAAGGGAAGAAAGGCGGCGCAAGGGAAAGCAGGAACGGGAAGAAAGGAGATGCATGGGAAAGCAGGAACGGGAAGAAAGGAATGCAGGGAAAGCAGGAAGGAACAAGGCGACGCAAGGGAAATAGGAACGAGAAGAATGGCGCCATGGTAAAGCAGGAAACGGAATAAGGCAACACAAAAAAAGGAAAAAGGGGACGAAGATAAAAAAGGAAGGGGATTAAGGCGTGCAAGGTAAAGCGGGGAAAAAGAAAAAGGCGATGCAAGGGAAGAAATCGACCAAAGAAGCAGGAACAGTAAGAAATGGCGCCGCAAGGGAAGAGGGCGAGCAGGTAAAGCAGGTACAGGAAGAAGGCGACGCACGGGAAGGAAGGCGACGCAAAGGGAAAGCAGGAAAGGAAGAAAAGGGCATGCAAGGGAAAGCCGGAACGGTAGAAAGGCGCGCAAGGAAAGAAAGGCGACCAAGGGAAAGCACGAACGGGAAGAAAGGGATGCAGGGAAGAAAAGGGACGCAAGGGAAGAAAGGCTCACAAGGGAAGCAAGGCGACGCAAGGGAAAGCAGGAACGGAAGAAAGGGAGCAAGGAAAGCAGGAACAGAAGAAAGGTGACCAAGGGAAAGAGGAGCGGGAAGAAAGGCGATTGCAAGGGAAAAAGGTGCAAGGGGAAAAGGGACCAAGGAAGCAGGGAAATGGGTTTAAGAAAGGCACGGAAGGGTGAAAGGGGCGGGGGAAAGCAGGAAGGGGAAGGGGCGCAAGGGAAGCAAGGCGCCAAGGGGAAAGCAAAATGGACAAGGCTACGCAAGGGAAAGAAAGGGATCAAAGAAGCAAGGCGACGCCGGGAAAAAAGGCGATGCAAGTGAAGAAAGGCAGCAAGGGGAAACAAGGCGACGCAAGGGGAAAGCGAAACGGGAAAAAAAGGCGACGCAAGGGAAATAACGCACAAACGAAGGAAGGGGACACAGGGAAAGGCAGGAACGGGGAAGAAAAAGGCGATGCAAGGGATGAAAGGAGACGCAAGAGAAAGGAGAAATGGGAAGAAAGGTTCGAAGGGAAATCAGGAACGAGAAGAAAGGCAAGAAAGAGAAAAGCAGGAACGGGAAGAAAGGCGATGCAAGGGAAAGGAGGAAAGGTAAGAAAGGCGATGGCAAGGAAAGAAAGGTACCAAGGCGAAAAAAGGCGCGAAAGGGAAGCATGAAGGGTAAAAGAAAGACGAGCAAGGGAAGAAAAAGACCGCAAGGGAAGAAAGGCGTCGCAAAGGAGAGCAGGAAGGGGAAAAAAGGCGATGCAAAGGGGGAAAGGCGATGCAAGGGAAGAAAGGTGATGCAAGGCAAAGCAGGAACGGGAAGAAAGGTGACGCAAGGGAAGAAAGGCGACGCAAGGGAAGAAAGGCGACGCAAGGGAAAGGAGGAACGGGAAGAAAGGCAACGCATGGGAAAGCAGGAATGAGAAGAAATGCGGCGCAAGGAAAGAAAGGCGATGCAAGGGAATGTAGGAACGGGAAGAAAGGCGATGCAAGGGAAGAAGGCGGCGCAAGGGAAAGCAGGAACGGGAAGAAAGGAGATGCATGGGTAAGCAGGAACGAGAAGCAAGGTGACGCAAGGGAAAGCAGGAACGGTAAGAAAGGCTACGCAAGGGAAGAAAGGAGACGCAAGGGAAGAAAGGCGACGCAAGGGAATGCAGGACGGGAAGAAAAAGGGCGACGCAAAGGGTAATACGCGACACAAGGGAAGAAAGGGCGACGCAGAAGGGAAAGCAGGAACAGGATAAAGGCGACGGAAGGAATGAAGGCGATGCAGAGGTTAAGCATGAACGGGAAATGACGACGCACGGGAAGGAAGGCGACGCAAGGGAAAGGTGGACGGTAAGAAAGAAGCCGACGAATTGGAAGAAAGCGGCGCAAGGGAGGAAGGCCCGTCGCAAGGGAGGAAAAAAAAAAGGGCGTCGCAAGGGAAAGCAGGAGAACAAGGGAAAGCAGGACGGGAAAGAAAGGCGATGCAAAGGGTAATAACGCGAACCCGCAAGGGAAGAAAGGCGACGCAGGTAAATCAGGAACGGGAAAGAAAGGCGACGGAAGGAAAGCTGAACGGGAAGAAGGCGACGCAAGGTAAAAAGAACGACGCAAGGGAGAAGGCGACGCAGGGTAGCACGAACGGGTAGAAAGGCGATGCAAGGGAAGAAATGCGATGCAAGGGAAGAAAGAGGCGGCGCAAAAGAAAGCAGAAAAAGGAGTAAGGGCGATGGAAAGCAAAGCATGAACGAGAAGAAAGGGAACGTAAAAAAGGAAAAGCAGGAACGAGTAGAAAGGGTGGTGCGCGGGAAAGAAATTCGACGCAAAGGGAAAGTAGGAACGGGAAGAAAGGCGCCGCACAAGGGAAGAAAGGCAAACACCAAGGGTGAGGGGCGAAGGGGAAAAAAAAAGGCGATGCAAGGGAAGAAAGACGTCGCAAGGGAAAGCATAAGGAAACAAAATGGCGACTCAAGGAAAGAAAGGTCCGACGCAAAGGAAAGCAGGAAGGGGCAGAAAGGCGACGGAACGGAAAGAAAGGCGAGGGAAGGGAAAGCTGGAAGGGGAAGAAAGGTGACACAAAGGGAAGAAAGGCGACGCAAGGGAAAGCATGAACGGGAGAAAGGCGCACAGGTAAGAAAGAGACGCAGTGGAAAGAAGAAGGCGAGCAAGAGAGAAAGGTGACCCAAGGGTGAGCAGAAACAAGGAAGTAAGGCGATGGAAGGGAAATCAGGAACGAGAAGAGGAATGCAAGGAAATCAGAACGAGAAGAAAGGAGATGCAAGGAAAGCAGAACCGGGAAGAAAGGAGAGGCCAGGGGATCGCAGGAACGAGAAGAAATGGCGGCGCAGGAAAGAAGCGAGCAAGGAAGTAGGACGGGAAGACAGGCAACGCAGGGGAAGAAAGATGACAACAAGGCGGAGAAAACAACGCGATGCCAGGGAAAGCATGACGGGAAGAAAGGAGACGCAAGGAAGAGGCGACGCAAGGGGAAGAAAGGCTTCGCAAGGGAGAGCAGGAAGGGAAAAAGAGGCGAAGCAAGGGAAGAAAGACGTCGCAAGGGAAAGCAGGAAGGAACAAAATGCGACTCAAGAAAAAAGCGACGCAAGGAACGGAGGAACGGGAAAAGGCGATGCAAGGGAAGGAGGAAAGGTAAGAAATTCGATGCAAGGTAAGAAAAAGGGGGCAACGCAAGCGAAAAAAGGCGGGCGCAAGGGAAAGCAGGAAAGGGAAGAAAGGCGATGCAAGGGAAAGGAGGAATCGGAAGAAAGGCGATGCAAGGGAAGAAAGGCTATGCAAGCGAAGAAAGGCGACGCAAGGGAAAGCAGGAATGGAAAGAAAGGCGACGCAAGGGAAGAAAGGCTACGCAAGCGAAGAAAGGCGATGCAAGGGAAAGCAGGAAGGGAAGAAAGGCGACGCAAGGAAAGAAAGGCGTTGCAAGTGAAGAAGGCGACGAAATGGAACAAGGCGATGCAGGGAAGCGGAACGGGAAAGAAAGGCCGACGCAAGGGAAGAAAGTTGACGCTAGAGAAAGCAGAACGGAAGTAAAGCATCGGAAGGGAAAGCAGGAACGAGAAGAAAGGCGGACGTAAGGGAAAGCAAGGAACGGGAGGAAAGGCGACGCAGGGACAGCCGGAACGAGAAGAAAGGCGATGCAAGGGATGAGAGGTGACGCAAGAGAAAGCAGAAACGGGAAGTAAGGCGCTGGAAGGGAAAGCAGGAATGGGAAGAAAGGAGATGCAAGGGTAAGCAGGAGTGGTAAGAAAGGCGATGCAAGGGAAGAAAGGCTACGCAATGGAAAGTAGGAACGGGAAGAAAGGCGACGCAAGGGAAAAAAGGCTACGCAAGGTAAAGTAGGAATGGTAAGAAAGGCGACGCAAGGAAAGAAAGTCGACGCAAGGGAAAGTAGGAACGGGAAGAAAGGCGACGCAAGGGAAGAAAGGCGATGGCACGAAGAAAAGCGACGCACAAGGGAAAGCCAATGGACGACGCAAGGGAAGAAAGGTGACGCACGATTCAAAAAAGGAACGGGATTGTAAGGCGACGCAAGGACAAAAGCAGGAGAGGACAGAGAAGAAAGGGCAACGCAAGGGAAGAAGGCTACGCAAGGGAAAGTAGGACCGGGAAGGAAGACGACGCAAGGGAAGAAAGAAAGGCATTGCCAGGAGCAATGGCGACGCCAAGAGAAAGCAGGAAGGAATGAGAAGAAAGGCAACGCAAGGGAAGAAAGGCGACGCAAGATTAAAAAAGCATATGCGATTTGAGGCGACGCAAGGGACAAGCAGGAAACGAGAAGAAGGCGACGCAAGGGAAGAAGGGCGACGCAAGGGAAGTCGGAAAACGTTAAAGACAAAGGCGGATGCAAGGGAATGGGAAAGCAGGAACGGGAAGATAGGCGACGCAAGGGAAGAAAGGCGACGCAAGGGAAAGCAGCAACGAGAAGAAAGGTGACGCACGGAAAGAAAGGCGTCGCATGGGAAAGCAGCAACGAGAAGAAAGGTGACGCACGGAAAGAAAGGCGTCGCATGGGAAGGAAGGCGACGCAAGAGAAATCAGGAATGAGAAGACTGGCGACGCACGGTTAAGCAGGAACGGGAAGTAAGGCAACGCACGGAAAGAAAGGCGACGCAAGACAAAGCAGAAACGGGAAGAAAGGCGACGCAAGGGAAATCAGGAACAAGAAGAATGGCGACGCATGGTAAAGCAGGAACGGAAGTAAGGCAACGCACGGGAAGAAAGGCGACGCAAGATAAAAAAGGAACGGGATATAAGCTGACGAAGGGAAGAGGAAGCAGGGAAGAGGGAAGAAAGGCGCTCGCAAGGGCAAGGAGGAAGGAACGTGTGAAAGAAAGGCGGGGGGGGTGATGGCAGGCGAAGAAATGCGACGCAGAGAGAGCAGGAAACAGTAAGAAATGCGCCGCAAGCGGAAGATGGGCCGGGACGCCCACGGAAAGCAGGTACAGGAGAATGGCGGACGCCGGGAAGAAGGCGATGCAAGGGCATCGCAGGAGGGAAAGAGAAGAAAGGCGACGCAAGGGAAAGCATGAAACGGGAAGAAAGAAGGACGCAATGGAAAGTAAGAAGTGCGACGCAAGGGAAGAAATGCCGACGCAAAGGGTAAGCAGAACGGGAAGAAGGCGACGCAAGGGAAGAAAAGGGACGCAAGGGACGAAAGGCTGTCACAAGGGAAGCAAGTCGAGCAAGGGAAGCAGGAGCAGAAGAAAGGTGACGCAACGGGAAGCAGGAGGCAGGAAGAAATGCGACGCATGGGAGGAAAAGGCGATGCACAGGGAAAGAAGGAATGGTAAGAAAAAGGCGACGGAAGGGTAGAAAGGCGACGCAAGGGATAACAAGGGAAGGGCAGGAATGGGACACAAGTAACGGCGACGCGGAGGGAAGCAGAGGGGGGCCGACTCAGACGTGGAAACAAGGAATGGGAAAAGATAAAAGAAAGGACTAGCAAGGGGGAGCAAGGCGATGCAAAGGGACGCAAGGCGACGCAAGGAGAGAAGGAAAGGCGACCGGAAGGTAAGAGAAAAGGCGATGCCAGGGAAACCAGGCGACGCAAGGGAACCGCAGGGGGGAGGAACGGGAAAAAGCGCGCAAGGGAACTAACGCGACAAAACGGGAAGGAAGGCGACGCAAGGGAAGGCAGGAGAGGAGGAACGGGAAGAAAGGCGATGGACTGGAAGGGAAGAAATGCAAGCACGGTGACGCAAGGAAGAGAAGGAACGGGGACGAAGAAAAAGATATGGCGGACTCCACGGGAAGGAAGGGCAACGCAGGGAAGAAGGCGATCGCAAGGGAATGCAGAAACGGGAAGTAGTCAGGCGGAAGGAAAGGAAAGCAGGACCGAGAAGGAAAGGCAAAGCAAGGGAACTCAGGTACAGGAAGATGGCGGCGCACGGAAGGAAGGCGGCGCAAGGGGGAAAGAAAGAAGGAAAGGAAAGTAGAAGCCAAGCGATTGCAAGGGAAAGCCGAACTGTAAAAGAAAGGCGACGCACGTGAAGAGAAAGGCGACGCCAGGGAAAGCATGAACGGGAAGAAAGAACGACGCAAGGTGTAAGAAATGCGGCTCAAGGTTAAGGCACGAACGGGAAAAAGAAAGGCGAGCAAGGGTAGAATTTAGGAAAGGCGACGCAATGGAAGAGAAAAGGCGACAAGCGGAAGCAAGGCGACGCAAGCGGAAAAGCAGGAAAGGAGGACAGAGGAACGAGAAGAAGGTGACGCAGAGGGAAAGTACGGAACGGGAAGGAAAAGGAAAGGCGACGCAAGGGCGGGGCGGAAGGAAGGGAAGGAAAAAGGCGAGCAACGGAAAGCCGGAATGGTAAAGCGCAAAGGCGACGGAAGGGTTAGAAAGGCCGACGCAAGGGAGCAGGAATGGGAAAAGAAAGGCGATGAGTAGGGTAGAAAGGCGACGCAAGGGAAAGGCAGGAATGGGAAGAAAGGCGCCGCAAAGGGAGCTAAGGGCGTACGCAAGGGAAGCCGGGGGGGGGACATGTTAAGAAAGGCGACGGAAGGGGAAAGCTTGAACGGGAAGAAAGACGACGAACGGTAAGAAAGACGACGCAAGGGACGAACAGACATGCGACGCAAGGGTAAGCACGAACGGGAAGAAAGGCGTGCAAGGGTTAGAAAGGCGGACGCAAGGGAAATAAAATGCGTCCACAAGGGAACAGAGGCGACGCAAGGAACGCAGGAACGGAGAAGAAATGGTGACGCAAGGGAAAGTAGGGAAGGGAAGAAAAGGCGACGGCAAAGGTAAAGCAGGAAGGAAGGAATGTTAAGAAAGGCGACGGAAAAAGGGTAGAAAGTCGACGCACGGGAACGCAGGCAAGGAATGGGAAGAAAAGAAAGTCGAACGGAAGACGGGATAGAAAGGCGACGCAAGGGAAAGCAGGAATGGAAGAAAGGCGACGCAAGGGGAAGCAAGGCGACGCAAGGGAAAGCCGGAATGTTAAGAAAGGCGGACGGAAGGGAAAGCATGAACGGGAAGAAAGAGACGCAAGTAAGAAAGACGAGCAAGGGAACGAGAAATGCGTCGCAAGTTAAGCACGACGGGTAGTTTAAAAGGCGGATTGCAGGGGGAAGAAATAGAAAGAGAAATGCGATGCAAGGGAAGAAAGGCGTCGCAAAAGAAAGCAGAGACAAAGAAGTAGTATAAGGCGATGGAAAGTCCAAGCAGGAACGAGAAGAAGAAAGGGAAAAGGACGGAAAGGAAAAGCAGGGACCGAGTAGAAAGGGTGATGTGCGGAACGAAATTCAACGCAAGGGAAAGTCGGAACGGAAGAAAAGAAAGGAAAAGAAAGGCCGACCAAGGGACGAACGGCGACGCCAAGGTGGAGCAGGCGGGGAAAAAGGCGATGCTGCAAGGGAAGAAAGAGTCGCAAGGGAAAGCAGGTAGGAACCAAAATGCCGACTCAAGGAAAGAAAGTCGACGCAAAAGGAAAGCCGGGAAGCGGCGAAGAAAGGCGACGGAACGGAAGAAAGGCGATGGAAGGGAAAGCTGGAATGGGAAGAAAGGTGACACAAGGGAAGAAAGGCGACGCAAGGGAAGTAAGGCGACGCAAGGGAAAGCATGAATGAGGAGAATGGCGATGCCAGGGAAAGCAGGAACGGGAAGAAAGGCAACGCAAGGAAAGAAAGGCGACACAAGATAAGAAAAAAACCGGATGTAAGGCGACGCAAGGAAAAGCAGGAAAGAGAAGACAGGCGACGCAAGGGAAGTAGGGCAACGCAAGGGAAAGTAGGAACGGGAAGAAAGGCGATGCAAGGGAAGAAATGCGACGCAAGATAAAAAAGGAACGGGATGTTAGGCGACGCAAGGGAAAGGAGCAAAGGTAAGAAAGGCGATGCAAGGGAAGAACGGGCTACGGGCACGCGAAGAAAGGCGACGCAGGGAAAGCAGAGGAACGAGGAAGAAGGTGACGCTAGGGCGAGCAGGAACGAGAAGAAAGGCGGACGCACGGAAAGTAAGACGAACGCAAGGGAAAGTAGGAATGGGAAGAAAGGCGACGCAAGGGAAGAAATGCGGAAGCCAAGGGTTAAGCACGAACGGAAAGAAAGGCGCCGCAAGGGAAGAAAGGCGCCGCAAGGGACGACAAGGCGTCACAGGGAAGCAAGGGGCGACGCAAGGGGAAAGCCGGACCGAGAAGAAAGGTGACGCAGGGAAAGCAGGAGCAGGTAAGAAAGGCGACCGCAAGGGAAAGACAGGCGTACGCAAGGGACGCCACAGGAACGCAGGAATGTAAGAAAGGTGACGGAAAGGGTAGAAAAAGGCGCCGCAATGGGAAGCAGGGAATGGGAAGAACGGCGAACGCGAGGGGAAAGCAAGCGATTGCAAAGGGAAGCAGGGCAGGTAGGAGGCGAGGCATGGGAGACGAAAGGCTACGCAAGGGGGAAGCAAGGGCCGATGGCAAGGAAAGCCAGGCGTACGCAAGGGGAAGAAAGGGCGATGCAAGGGCAGAAAGAAGGTTATGCCAGGGCAACAAGTCGACGCAAGGGAAAGCGATTGAACTGGTTAGTAGAAAGACGACGCACTCCAAGGGATAACATAACCGGACAAAAGGGAAGGAAGGCGACGCAAGGGAAGGCAGGAACGGAAAGCGAAAAGTCGACGGAAGGGAAGAAAGGCAAGCACGGTGAAGCTGACGCAGGACACGGGAAGAAGAATGGCGCCTCACGGGAAAGGAAGCGACGCACTGGGAGAAAGGACAGGGAGGCAAGGGAATCAGGAAACGGGAAAGCAGTAAGGCGAAGGAAAGGAAGCAGGAACGAGAAGAAAGGCAAAGCAAGGGAAAGCAGGTACAGGAAGAATGGCGGCGCACGGGAAGGAACGGCGCACGGCAGGAAAGCAGGAAAGAGAAGAAAGGCGATGCAAGGGAAAGCTCGGAACGGTAAGGAAAGGCGCCGCCAAATATAAGTGTGACGAAAGGCGACGCCAAGGGAAAGCATGAAGAAAGACCGTGACGACGCAAGGAAGAAAGGCGACGCAACGGGACAGGGACGAAAGGCTACGCAAGGGAATGCAGGAATGCGTAAGAAAGGCTCTGGAAGGGTTAGAAAAGCGACGCAATGGAAAGCAAAACACAAAATGGGAAGAAAGGCGATTGCAAGGAAAGCATGAACGGGGACGAAAGGCGGCGCCAAAGTGAAAGGAACGAAACAAGGAGACGGCAATGGGAACTCATGAACAGGAAGAAAAGAAAGGAGCCGCAGGTAAGAAAGAGATGCAAGGGAAGAAGGCGCCGCAAGGGAAGGACGGCGACGCAAGGGAAAGCAGTAAAGGAACGGGGAGAATGCGAAAGGACGACGCAAGGAAAGAAAGGCGACCCAAGGGACGAAATGCGAACGCAGGGGTAAGCACGAACGGGACAAAGGCGACGCAAGGTAAAGAAAGAGCCGCACAGGGAAGAAAGGCGTGTGGGAATGTTAAAGGAAAAACTGCACCAGAGCAGCAGCTGCGCAGAGCAAGATACGCAGCTGAGAACCAAGGACCATCTTCAGAAGACGAAAAAGACATACTCACGGCCTGATTGGCTAGCAGACCAACTGCTACTTCAAGGTATTACGGGAATTTCCAATCATGCCGCTCGCTTTTGCCGTATGATGAAACTAATTATCTCATGTATAAATAGTATATTGTACGTAATAAAGTTGAGGCTTGTGACCATGATAGCATGAGATTGTCTCCCGTGGTTTTCATCTCCGACAAATGGTGCCCCCGACGTGATAGGGAATCTCGGGTCCCCTCCTAAACAGCCAGGGACGCCGACGTGATAGGAAATTCGGGTCCTAAGAAGCAGGGAGGGCCGGCGAAAGACTCCGAGAAAGAAAAGTACGTTGCCGCGCCACGATGCGACCAACATCGGTGGGTCTCGGGCCGATCGGGCACCATGCGAGAGCGAGGGAATACGTTGGGTTCGGTCCCGCAGCTAGACGGAGGCGAAAGAGTTAAGTTAGAACTCCGCGCCCCGATGCCGACCACCTCGGTGGGTCTCGCGCTACGTGCTGCCAAATCCTGGGGCGTCTGGCAACACGGTACGGTACCGACGTGAGTATGGGACAGGAAGCAGCATATGAATGTTTTACCGCTTTCTTGAAGAAGAAGCGGCCCAATTTAAAGGAATAAGATTAGATAGGGATCTCCCTGTTGTTGTTAAGCATGCAGTTTCTATGGGGTTTTTTACGACCCCCATTCACGTTACACACTTTGGAAGAGTGGAGACGTTATGGGGGACTGCATGTGGGAATCAGTCATTAATGGTGGAACGCGAAAAAAGAAAAACTCTTGTGGCCCCTGACCCCTTGTGGAGGTCTATTATTAACTCTTTGAAATCATGCAGGCAGAGCTGCAGGCAGCCGATGCAGCTATGCAGGAGGCCGTAAACAATTATTTGGCTTCAGAGTTTGACGTTGCCTGTTCGGGGCTCCGGGTTTATCACACAGCCTGGTGTTCTTGCAGGTTCAAGTAAAGTAAAGCATCGGTAGAGGCAGCAGCTCCTGATCTTTCAAATGACACTGCTACTGAGTCATCTGCAGTATTGCAGCAGGAAAAAGGGGCTATATCTGAATCACCCTGCGGAACACTGCCAGGAGCAGCCTCTTGCAGACTCAAGAGAGCGTCGGTGAGGGTGATGGGCTTAGAAACCTGGATTCAAGGTAAAAATATTAACAGAGCGATTATGTAATCTGGACCTCTGTTTGGTGGCAAAAAAGAGACAAAGAGATACGGGGGGGCCTGGACCCCGGCTCTCAAACTAGTGCCTTCTGCGGGTCCTGGACCTTACGAAAGTGCTTTGCTCCACGGCTCATTCCTAGCATACGGCCGCCCGGACTGAAACTACAGAGAGTCGTTTCGCGCGTTGCCCGTTACGTTCTGCGGGACAGGGGATGAGAGCGGGGTCGGGCTCTGGCGGAGTTCATGGCGAGGGAAAAGCCGGTAATCTTGCAGCTTTACAGTCGTTAACGTTTTCTGAATCCGCTGTAGTTACTTAGATTAGTTACTTTTCCCAAATGGTCAAGCCAAATGTTCCTACATCGAAAACTAGATTTCTCTTTTTCTATGGAGAGTTTTGGGGACAAAACTTGGCGCAACACTCCGGGAGGGTTTTCTTACTCTGCAGCAGGTGCTAAACCTTTTATTGTTTTGGAACCCAAATAATGGAAAGGCTTTAAACAACTTCGACAAGAGGAAGGAATTTTCTTCCAAATTATTCCCCATCGCACTCCCTCCCCACCCCCGCCTCTACCCCTTCGGTGCAGAAAGCAGCATGGTCCGCATTCGCTCCGCAAGCTTCCGTACCCCCCCCCCCCCGAGCCACGGGGAGAGAAATCGCCGACTCCCCCTTCCCCCCCCATTCGCTGCTTGCCCTCGGCTCCCCCCTGGCCGCTCATCCCGCTCCCCACCCTCCGCCCCACCCCGTTGCTCGTGGGGTTGGTGACGCGCTCTCCTTACCCCCGCCTCTACGTTCCCTCACGCTGCGTCTCTGCAGCCTGCGTGTAACTTAGAGCAAATAACGGACCTGGTTTATATTTCTAACGGCATTCGAACTTTCCTCCAAGAAGAATAGGGTGTTAGCTATATTACCGGTATTCCTCATTCCCCGACTGGTCAAGCAATTGTGGAGTGTATGCATCATACTTTAAAAATCATGCTTGCTAAACAAAAAAGGGGGAATCGGGAGAAACACACCACCAAGAAAGACTGTAAGTGTTTTGCTTCTCTGTGCCATCGTCACTTAAAGCGGAGCCAGCCTCTCGGTATATCCATGGGTTTGTATACTGCCTCAAGGCATGAAGAAATTCTCCAATTATGGTCAGATATTCGTCGCCACACCTTGCAACCTATTTTGTAAAGCCAACACCCTCAATATGATCATTTATTATTACATGGCTGGCATACTGGTGCTGTCAGAACCGCCTTTGATAATAGGCGGGAAATGCATTAATCTCCCATCTCTCTCACTTTGGCCTTACAGTGGCACCGGCGGGAAACGTGAACGCACCTTTCCTATGTAAAAAATTTGGGTTGGAAATATCAGATGTATGATCTACCCTCCGGGACTGTAGAATGAAAATTGACATTTCCCCCATCACTGACTTACAAATCTTTAGGTCATTTACAATGGCTACGGCCAACAGTGGCTTTCCAATGTTCAATTAGAACTGTTGTGTGTTAAGAGGGAGCTGTGGCTAATGATGCAATCGTCTGATGCCTGAGCTACGCAGGTCCTAATTCCAAATTAATGCCCAGATCAGCGAGTAGCGTAGTTCCGGAAAAAAAAAAAAAAAAAAAAAACAACTGACTGCTTGGAATACTGCCCTATTCCACCATGTCCTACAAGTTCAGCTATTTACAGAACGCACACATGCTGCCACTAAAAACACAACTAAGCAAGATATGAGCGATCTTACGTGATGTGCAGATCGCCTCATGAGCGTTCTTTCTCCTTAAACTTCATTTTTGTTACGAGGAAGCTCCATTGGTACTTGCTATAAACTTTGCATCATTTCAGGCACTAGATATGAGAGTGCTATCTGAGTCTTGGCAGAAGTATCTTACTGAAGATTCCATTGACTGGAGGGACAAAAAATTGGGAAGGGCCCACGTTACTATCATACTTGTAGAAGGGTTATTTTTGTCTTCCACAGATGATGGCCCTATTTGGATTCCTGCTCGCAGTGTTCGCCTAGGTGAGAAGCACTACCCTGAAACCGCAACCAAATTCACCTCGTGGCAAAAATATGTGGGTACCTGGGGGACTAAATTCAACGGGCCGGACCAACTTCGCTTCGCACTTGCTTCTGCCCACTGATCCCTTCCAAACTTGTTTTATAGGGATGTTGTTCTCAATGATTCTGACTTATTGCTTACTCCCCCGGTAGTTGCCATTGTACTGGATACTCCATGTTGATTGTTCTTTCCAGCTTCTAGGATTCTCATACCCCTATACCCTGGGACTCACAGGAGTTAAATTTCTTTTGGAATCAAAAGATCGGTTAACCACATTAAGGGATGGAAGAAACACGTTTTATGTTGGAAAATCCCAGGACAATTGTTTTTTGGGGGTCCATGTTTACATTTGGTTAAATTCACTATATTTTCTCTCACTTTCCATGAATCTGAGTGACATCCACTCTAAAACATAGTGCACGGGGTATTCATTAGCTGTCCTTATACCAGGGGGGTTGCTGGGACTAGGTATATAACTATTAGTATAGTTATCCGTATTTTTAAAATTGGCTACTTAACCAAAATGTCACACTACTTGTTTGCTTGCGCAAAAGGAAAAAGGGGGAATTGGTTGTGTGTACTCCCATGCAAGCTCACGTGACCCACAAAATGAACGCGGTTGTTGTCAGGATGTGTGAAACGATGAGAAGGACTGAAAACCAGGCTGAAACGACCATGAAACCATAGTGATGGATTGTGTGCTTCTTATTATTTGGTTTTGCTTTGTGACTGTGTATTGCAACAAGCAGAGTAGTTAATCGTTGTTGTGGGTTTTTATTTTATTTTATTAATCGATGATGTGAAATTGACCGGATTTAATGTTACTAATGCTGAAATCTATGGAGATAGCTCTTTTAATGTATTTCGTAGCGCAAGCCAAAAACCTGGAAAGGAATACCAGGCAAAGGGATTAACCCTGTATTATAGAATGATTAACTCTCTTTCATCTCACTTACTCAGGATATCTTATTGCAAGTAGGTGTTCCACTTGGGCTCTGTATCCTCAACACTGGCCATGCGGATTGCAGTGTAAAATGGAAAATATCTTCGGACCCTGAGAAGAATAAAAGACAGAGAGACTTCTGTGGTGGTGTGAGAGAGGACAATTGCCCTTTAAGCGGGGGGCCGCCCTTGCTGGCACTGCCTATCGCATTCCACACCCTCTTTCTGAGGTTATTGTTTCTCGAGGGGGTCAGTAAGTAATCATGCCCCTAGTTCTATTTGGCATGCCAAAGTTTCTCAAATATTAATTTTCTATTAGACCAAAGGCACAATCATTGAGCATTAAAAGCATCTGTATGTACAAATCTTAGTGCTTTTTCAAAATTCAAAATATATCAGAATATATAAAAGTTGAAGACTTCTTCAAAGCAGTTAGAGATTCGCACAGAATGGGGGGCCCTTGGGGATTTATTTCCAGGTTTGGCAGAAAGTTGGGCTGCAGACCAAACACGGTTGTTTCTTTTTAGTAGGATTAACAGTATTTCTGTCATGATGTTATGTTTGCTTGTTTCCTTTCTCACACTTATTAGTCTTGTCAATCGAGGCCTTGATTGAGTTATAATGATTATATATTAATATAATTAGTGTTATATTTTATAGTTATGATAGAATGTTTTGGCTAATTAAACAAAAAAACAGGGGGAAATGTGGGACTGTAAGAAAAACCTGCACAGCGCCAGCGCTGCAGAGAAAGATAAGCAGCATGAGACCAAGGACATTCTTCAGAAGAAGAAAGAACTCTCACGGCTCTGATTGGCTAAGCAGGACAAAATGCTACTTCAAGGGTATTAGAGGAATTTCCAATCATGAGCTTCGCATTTGCAATATGTATGAACTAATTATCTCATGTATAAATAGTTATATTGCACGTAATAAAGTTGAGGCTTTGTTGACCATGATAGCATGAGACTTGTCTCCCGTGGTTTCATCTCCAACAAGGCATCGCAAGGGAAGTAAGGTGACGCAAGGGAAAGCATGAATGAGGAGAATGGCGATGCCAGGGAAAGCAGGAACGGGAAGAAAGGCAACGCAAGGGAAGAAAGGCGACACAAGATAAGAAAAAAACCGGATGTAAGGCGACGCAAGGAAAAGCAGGAAAGAGAAGACAGGCGACGCAAGGGAAGTAGGGCGATGCAAGGGAAAGTAGGAACGGGAAGAAAGGCGATGCAAGGGAAGAAATGCGACGCAAGAGAAAGCAGGAACGGGAAGAATTGGCGCCGGCACGGAAGGAAGGCGAACGGGCCAGGGGAAAGCCAGAACGGTAAGAAAGCCGGCACAAGGGAAGAAAGGGCGACGCAAAGAGAAAGCAGGGAAGGAACGAGAAGAAATGCGACGCACGAAAAGAAGAAAAGTCGACGCAAGGGGACGACGTAGCAACGGAAGAAAGGCGACGCAAGGGAAGGAAATCGACGGGCCTAAGGTAAGCACGAACGAGGAAGCAGGCGACGCAATGGTTAAAGCAGGAATGCGAAGAAAAAGGCGACCCACATGGGAAGAAGAAAGGCGACGCACGGGAACGGGGAAAAGCAGGATTGTTAAGAACAGGCGACGGAAGGGAACGCAAAGAACGGGAAGAGAAGAAAGGCGACGGCAAGGTAAAAAAGAAAGGAAAAGAAAGATGACGCAAGGACGAAATGCGACGCCAAGGGTAAGCACGAACAGGAAATGAGAAGGGAGCAAGGGAAGAAGAAAGATGACCGCAAGGGAAGAAATGGACGCAAGGGTAAGCACGACCGGGAAGGAAGGCGATCAAGCGGAAGGAAAAGAAAGGCGACGCAAGGGAAGAAAGGCGTCACAAGGGAAGCAAGGTGACGCAAGGCAAAGAGATTGAGGAAGAAAGGCGACTCAGGGGAACGCAGGACGGAGAAAGGCGATGCAGGGAAGAATGGCGACGCAAGGATAAAAAGGACCGGTGATGTCAGGCGACGCAAGGGAAGGGGAAAGGAGCACAGGTAAGAACGGCGATGCAAGGGAAAAGACACGGCTCCGCAAGCGAAGAAAGGCGGACGCAAGGGAAAGCAGTAGGACCGAGAAGAACGGTGACGCAAGGGAGAGCAGGAACGAGAAGAAAGGCGACCCACGGCAAGAACGACCTATGCAAGTAAGGAAAGTAGGACGGGAACGCAAGGCGGACGCAAGGGAAAAGAAAGGCACGCAATCAGGGAAGAAAGGCGACGGCAACGGGGAAGCAGGAATGGTAAGAAAGGCGATGGAAGGGTGAAATGCGACGCAAGGGAAAGCAACAACCTGGTAAGAAAGCGCTGTGCAAGGGAACGCAGGAACGGGAAAGAAAAGAAAGGCGGTGCAAGGAAACAAGGCGAAGCAAAAGAGGGACAGGCTGAACAGGAAGAAGGAGACGGCCATGGTAAGAAGAAGAGCAAGGGAGAAAGAAAGGCGCCGCAAGGAACGGAAGGCGCGCAAGGGAAAGCAGGAAGGAATGAGAAGAAAAAGAAAGGCAACAACGCAAGGGAAAGCAAAGGAACGGGAAAGAAAAGGCGACGCAAGGGAAGAAAGGGGACCCCAAGGGAACGAACTGCGACGCAGGGTAAGGGGTAAGCACGAACGGGAAGAAGAAGCAAGGCGAGCAAGGTACGTAAGACGACGCAAGGGAAGAAGAAAGGCGTCGCAAGGGAAGTAAGGGCGCAAGGGAAAGCATGATGAGAGAATGGCGATGCCAGGGAAAGGGAAAGCAGGAAACGGGGAAAGGAACGGGAAGAAAGGCCAACACAAGATAAGAAAAAAAATGTTGTAAGGCGACGCAAGGAAAAAGCAGAGGAAAGAGAGATAGACAGGCTATGCAAGGGAAGAAATGCGACCGCAAGAGAAAGCAGGACCGGGAAGAACAGAATTGGCGCTGCACGTGAAGGAAGGCACGCAAGGAAAGGCCCAGACGGTAAGGAAAGCCAAACAAGGGAAGAAAGGCGACGCAAGAGAAAGCCGAGACCGAGAAGAAAGGGAACGCACGAAAGAAAGTCGACGCCAGGGAAAAGTAGTAACGGGAAGAACGGCGACCCAAGGGAAGAAATGCGACGCAAGGTTAAGCACGAACGGGAAGAGCAAGGCGACGCAAGGTAAAGCCGGAATGATAAGAAAGGCGCCGCAAGGGAAGAAGGAAAGGCGACGCAAGGGGAACGAAAGAAAGGCGACGAAAGGGGAAGAAAGGCGACGCAAGGGAAAGCAGGACTGGGAAGCAAAGGCGATGCAAAGGAAAATGGAAGGAAATGGCAAGAAAGGCGAGTATGGACGAAGAAAAGGCGACGCAAGCGAGAAAGAAAAGGCGACGCAAGTGAACGCAGGAATTGAGTATGAAAGGGCGCCGCCAATGGTTGAAAGGCTACGGGCAAGGGAAAGCAGGAGGAATTGATATGAAAGGGCACGCAAGGGACGAAAGGAGACGCAAAGGAAAGCCGAAGAATGGTAATAAAGGCGACCCAAGGGTTTTAGAATGGGCTAGGCAAGGTAAGAAAGGCGACGCACGGGGAAAGCAGGAATTGGGAAGAAAGGCGACGCGGAAGAAAGGCGGGAAGGGAAGAAAGGCGACGCCAAGGGAAGCGCGGCGACGCAAGGGAAAGCAGGGGAATGGGAAAAAAGAAAAAAAAAAAAGCGGGCAAGGGAAATAACGCGGAACGAACGGTAAGGAAGGCGACGTAAAGAAAAGCAGGAACGGGAATAACTGGCGACGCAAAACACGTCCGAAGAAAGGAGATGCAAGGGAAAGGAGGAACGGGAAGAATGCGACGCACGAGGGAAAGCAGGAACGCGGACGAAAGGCGACGCAAGGGAAGGAAGGCGAAAGCACGGTTAAAACGCAGAAAGATAACGGATAATGTGACTGGCGACGCTACGGGAAGGAAGGCGGACGCAAACGGGAAGAGAAAGGCGCCGCAAGGGAGAAGGCGTCACAAGGGAAGCACGGCGTACGCCAAGGGAAAGCCGGAACGAGAAGAAAGTGGTGACGCAAGGGAAAGCAGGAGGAAGAGGAACTGAGAAGAAAGGCCCGACGCTAAGGAAAGCAGGAACGAGAAGAAAGGCGACGCAAGGGAAAGCAGGAGCGGGAAGAAAGGCGACGCAAGGGAGGAAAGGCGACGCAAGGGAAAGCAGGAATGGGAAGAAAGGCGACGCAAGGGAAGCAAGGCGACGCAAGGGAAAGCAGGAATGGGAAGAAAGGCTACGCAAGGGAAGAAAGGCGATGCAAGGGAAGCAAGGCGACGCAAGGGAAGAAAGGCGATGCAAGGGAAGAAAGGCGACGCAAGGGAAGCAAGGCGACGCAAGGGAATGCAGGAACGGGAAGAAAGGCGACGCAAGGGTAATAACGCGACACAAGGGAAGAAAGGCGACGCAAGGGAAAGCAGGAACAGGAAGAAAGGCGACGGAAGGAATGAAAGGCGATGCACGGTAAAGCAGGAACGGGAAGAATGTCGACGCACGGGAAGGAAGGCGACGCAAGGGAAAGGTGGAACGGTAAGAAAGCCGACAGAATGGAAGAAAGGCGGCGCAAGGGAAAGCAGGAATGGGAATGAAGGCGACACAAGGTAAGAAAGGCGGCGCAAGGGAAGCAAGGCGAAGCAAGGGAAAGCAGGAACGGGAAGAAAGGCGATGCAAGGGTAATAACGTGACGCAAGGGAAGAAAGGCGACGCAAGGGAAATCAGGAACGGGAAGAAAGGCGACAGAAGGGAAAGCATGAACGGGAAGCAAGGCGACGCAAGGGAAAGCAGGAATGGGAAGAAAGGCTACGCAAGGGAAGAAAGGCGATGCAAGGGAAGCAAGGCGACGCAAGGGAAGAAAGGCGATGCAAGTGAAGAAAGGCGATGCAAGGGAAACAAGGCGACGCAAGGGAAAGCAGAAACGGGAAAAAAGGCGACGCAAGGGAAATAACGCGACAAACAGGAAGGAAGGCGACGCAAGGGAAGGCAGGAATGGGAAGAAAGGCGACGCAAGGGAAGAAAGGCGATGCAAGTGAAGGAAGGCGAGGCAAGAGAAGCAAGGCGTGGCTAGGGAAAGCAGGAACGGGAAGAAAGGCGACGCAGGGGAAATAAAGGGACGCAAGGGAAGAAAGGCGACGCAAGGAAAGCAGGACTATGAAGAAAGGCGACGCAAGGGAAGAAAGGTGACGCTAGAGAAAGCAGAAACGGGAAGTAAGGCTTCGGAAGGGAAAGCAGGAACGAGAAGAAAGGCGAAGCAAGGGTAAGCAGGAACGGGAAGAAAGGCGATGCAAGGGAAAGGAGGAAAGAGAAGACAGGCGACGCAAGGGAAGTTGGGCGATGCAAGGGAAAGTAGGAACGGGAAGAAAGGCGATGCAAGGGAAGAAATGCGACGCAAGAGAAAGCAGGAACGGGAAGAATTGGCGCCGCACGGGAAGGAAGGCGACGCAAGGGAAAGCCAGAACGGTAAGAAAGCCGGCACAAGGGAAGAAAGGCGACGCAAGAGAAAGCAGGAACGAGAAGAAAGGCGACGCACGAAAAGAAAGTCGACGCAAGGGAAAGTAGCACGGGAGAAAGGCGACGCAAAGGGAAGAAATGCGACGCAAGGGTAAGCACGAACGGGAAGCAAGGCGACGCAGGTAAAGCAGGAATGAGAAGAAAGGCGAACATGGGAAGAAAGGCGACGCAAGGGAAAGCAGGAATGGTAAGAAAGGCGACGGAAGGGAAAGCAAGAACGGGAAGAAAGGCGACGCAAGGTAAGAAAGATGACGCAAGGGAAGAAATGCGACGCAAGGGTAAGCACGAACAGGAAGAAAGGCGATGCAAGGGAAGAAAGGCGACGCAAGGGAAGAAAGGCGTACAGGGAGCAAGGTGACGCAAGGCAAAGCAGGATTGAGAAGGAAGGCGACGCAGGGGAAAGCAGGAATGGGAAGAAAGGCGATGCAAGGGAAGAATGGCGACGCAAGATAAAAAAGGAACGGGATGTTAGGCGACGCAAGGGAAAGGAGCAAAGGTAAGAAAGGCGATTCAAGGGAAGAACGGCTACGCAAGCGAAGAAAGGGGCGACGCAAGGGAAAGCAGGAACGAGAAGAAGTGACGCAAGGGAGAGCAGGAACGAGAAGAAAGGCGACCCACGAAAGAAGACGTGCAAGGGAAAGTAGGAACGGGAAGAAAAAGGCGACGCAAGGGAAAACGCGCAAGGGAAGAAAGGCGACGCAAGGAAAGCAGGAACGGGAAGAAATGGCGACGCAGGGAAGAGAAGGCGATGCAAGTGAAGCAGAAGGAACGAAAGGGCCAAGGAGAGAAAGGCGATGCTAGGGAAAGCAGGAACGGGAAGAAAGGCGACGCAGGGGAAATAAAGGGACGCAAGGGAAGAAAGGCGACGCAAGGAAAGCAGGACTATGAAGAAAGGCGACGCAAGGGAAGAAAGGTGACGCTAGAGAAAGCAGAAACGGGAAGTAAGGCTTCGGAAGGGAAAGCAGGAACGAGAAGAAAGGCGAAGCAAGGGTAAGCAGGAACGGGAAGAAAGGCGATGCAAGGGAAAGGAGGAAAGAGAAGACAGGCGACGCAAGGGAAGTTGGGCGATGCAAGGGAAAGTAGGAACGGGAAGAAAGGCGATGCAAGGGAAGAAATGCGACGCAAGAGAAAGCAGGAACGGGAAGAATTGGCGCCGCACGGGAAGGAAGGCGACGCAAGGGAAAGCCAGAACGGTAAGAAAGCCGGCACAAGGGAAGAAAGGCGACGCAAGAGAAAGCAGGAACGAGAAGAAAGGCGACGCACGAAAAGAAAGTCGACGCAAGGGAAAGTAGCAACGGGAAGAAAGGCGACGCAAGGGAAGAAATGCGACGCAAGGGTAAGCACGAACGGGAAGCAAGGCGACGCAAGGTAAAGCAGGAATGAGAAGAAAGGCGACACATGGGAAGAAAGGCGACGCAAGGGAAAGCAGGAATGGTAAGAAAGGCGACGGAAGGGAAAGCAAGAACGGGAAGAAAGGCGACGCAAGGTAAGAAAGATGACGCAAGGGAAGAAATGCGACGCAAGGGAAAGCACGAACAGGAAGAAAGGCGATGCAAGGGAAGAAAGGCGACGCAAGGGGAGAAAGGCGTCACAAGGGAAGCAAGGTGACGCAAGGCAAAGCAGGATTGAGAAGAAAGGCGACGCAGGGGAAAGCAGGAATGGGAAGAAAGGCGATGCAAGGGAAGAATGGCGACGCAAGATAAAAAAGGAACGGGATGTTAGGCGACGCAAGGGAAAGGAGCAAAGGTAAGAAAGGCGATTCAAGGGAAGAACGGCTACGCAAGCGAAGAAAGGCGACGCAAGGGAAAGCAGGAACGAGAAGAAAGGTGACGCAAGGGAGAGCAGGAACGAGAAGAAAGGCGACCCACGGAAAGAAAGACGATGCAAGGGAAAGTAGGAACGGGAAGAAAGGCGACGCAAGGGAAGAAAGGCGACGCAAGGGAAGAAAGGCGACGCAAGGAATGCGAATGTAAGACAGCGATGGAACGGGTAAGAAAGGGCGACGCAGGAGCAAAATGGGAAGGAAGGCGACGCAAGGGAAAGCCAGGAACGGTAAGAAAGGCGTGCACAAGGGAAGACAAGGCGACGCAAGGGAAAGCAGAGAACGAGAAGAAAGGCGACGCAGGGGAAATAAAGGGACGCAAGGGAAGAAAGGCGACGCAAGGGAAAGCAGGACTATGAAGAAAGGCGACGCAAGGGAAGAAAGGTGACGCTAGAGAAAGCAGAAACGGGAAGTAAGGCTTCGGAAGGGAAAGCAGGAACGAGAAGAAAGCGAAGCAAGGGTAAGCAGGAACGGGAAAAAGGCGAGCAAGGGAAAAGGAGGAAAAGAAGACAGGCGACGAAAGGGAAGTTGGGGAGCAGGGAAAGTAGGAACGGGAAGAAAGGCGATGCAAAGGGAAAAATGCGCGCAAGAGAAAGCAGGAACGGGAAGAATTGGGCGCCGCACGGGAAGGAAGGCGACCAAGGGAAAGCCAGAACGGTAAAAAGCCGGCCAGGGAAGAAAGGCGACGCAAGAGAAAGCAGGAACAGAAGAAAGGGAGCACGAAAAGAAAGTCGCGCAAGGAAAACAACGGGAAGAAAGGCGACCAAGGGAAGAAAGCACGCAAGGGGAAGCACGACGGGGAAAAGGCAAGGCGACGAAGGAAAGCAGGAATGAGAAGAAAGGCGACAACATGGGAAGAAAGGCGACGCAAGGGAAAGCAGGAATGGTGAAAGGCGACGGAAGGGAAAGCAAGAACGGGAAGAAAGGCGACGCAAGGTAAAAAAATGACGCAAGGGAAGAAATGCGACGCAAGGGAAAAGCACGAACAGGAAGAAAGGCGATGCAAGGGAAGAAGGCACGCAAGGGGAGAAAGGGCGTCCAAGGGAAGCAAGGTGACGCAAGGCAAAGCAGGATTGAGAAGAAAAGGCGACGCAGGGGAAAAGCAGAATGGGAAGAAAGGGATGCAAGGAAAATGGGCGACGCAAGAAAAAAAGAAACGGGATTTTAGGCGACGCAAGGAAAGGAGCAAAGGTAAAAAAAGGGGGCGATTCAAGGGAAAACGGCTAGCAAGCGAAGAAAGGCGACGCAAGGGAAGCAGGAAACGGAAGAAAGGTGACGCAAGGGAAGCAGGAAGAAAGAAAGGCGACCCACGGAAAGAAAGACGATGCTAAAGGAACGTGGACGGAACGGGAAGCAAGAAGAAAGCGACCGCAAGGGAAGAAAGTCGACGCAAGGGAAGAAAGGCGACGCAGGGAATGCAGCGAATGGCTACAGAAGGCGATGGTCAACGGGTAGAAAGGCGCCGCAAGGGAAAGGCAAAAAATGGGAAGAAAAGAAAGGCGATTGCAATGGGAACGCAGAAACGGGCAGCAAAGGAAACAGGAAGAAGAAAGAATAAAGCAGAAAAGAAACGGCGGTGCTGACAAGGGAAAAACACGGCGACGCCATTCAAGGGAACGCAGCGAAACACGGGAAAATACGAAGGGAAGAAAAAAAATGCGACGTAGGGAATAACGCGACCCAAACAGGAAGGAAGGGCGACGCAACAGGGGGGAACAGGCAGGAATGGCGAAGAAAGAGAAGCAAATGCCGAACGCAAGGGAAGAAAGGCGGATGGCAGTGAAAAAGGAAGGCGAGGCAAGAGATGCACAGGCCGTGGCTAGGGAAATCACCAGGAAGGAACGGGAATAAAAGAAAGCCGACGCAGGGGAAATATAAGGGGCGCAAAGGGAAGAAGTAAAGGCGACGCACGGAAAGCAGTAGGACTATGAAAGAAAGGCGACGCATGGGAAGAAAGGTGACGCTTATTAGAGAAAGCAGAGAATCAGAACGGGAAGTAATGCGGCTTCGGAAGGGGAAGCAGGCGGACAGGAATCAGGAAGGAGGAACGAGAAGAAAGGCGAAGCAAGGGGTTAAGCAGGAACGGAAGGAAAGGCGAGGCACTAATAAGGGAAAGCGAGGAAGGAAAGAAAGAACAGGCGACGCAAGGGAAAAGTTGGGCGTGCAAGGGAAAGTAGGAACGGGCAAGGAAAAGGCGATGCAAAGGGAAGAAATGCGACGCAAGAGAATGCAGAGAACTGGAAGAATTGGCGCCGCACCGGGACGGAAGGCGACGCAAGGGAAACGCCAGAACCGGTAAGCAGAAAAGCCGGCACAAGGGAAGATAGAAAGGCGTTGGACGCAATTGAAGGGAGAAAGGCAGGATAGGAACGAGAAGAAAGGCGACGCCCGAAAAGAAAGTCGACGCAAGGAACCAAGTTAGTAGCAACGGGAAGAAAGAAAAGAAAGGCGACGCCTTCAAGGGCAGAAATGCGACGCAAGGGTTAAGCCTACTACGGGAAGCCAGGCGACGCAAGGTAAAGCAGGAATGAGAAGAAAGGCGACACAGGGGAAGAAAGGCGACGCAAGGGAAAGCAGCGGAGGAAGGAAATGGTAGAAGGCGACGGAAGGGAAAAAGCAAGAACGGCGTGAGAAAGGCGCACGCAATTTACTTGGTTAAGAAAATGACGCCTAAGGGCAGACAATTGCGACGCAAGGGAAAGCGTACGAACAGGAGAAAAGGCGATTGCAAGGGAAGTACAGCGCCGCAAGGGGAGAAGAAAGGCCGCGTCACAGGGAAGCAAGGTGGACGGCAAGGCAAAGCAGAGGATTGAGAAGAAAGGCCGACGCAGTGGGTAGGGAAAGCCAGGAATGGGAAGAAACGGCGATGCAAGGGAAGACTGGCGACGCAAGATAAAAAAGAGAAACGGTGATTGTTAGGCGACCACGCAAGGGAAAGGCAGCAAGGTAAGAAAAGGCCGATTCAAGGGACAAAGAAAAGAAGCTACGGCAAAAGCGAAGGAAAAAGAAAGCAGCAAGTGAAAGCAGGAGCTAGGAACGAGAAGAAAGGTGACGCAGGGAGAGCAGGAACGAGAAGAAAGGCGAACCCACGGAAAGAAAGACGATTGCAATGGAATAAGTAGGAACGGGAAGATAAGGCCTGACGCAATGGAACGAAAGAGACGCAGGGAAGAAAGGCGACGCCTTAAGGAATTTTGCCAGGCTTCAGGAACTGGGATATTAACATGAAGGGCGATGGCGAAGGGTAGAAAGGTCGCGCAAGGGAAAGCAAACATGGGAAGAAAGCGATGCAACTGGAAAGCAGGAACGGGAGAAGGCGGGTTTTTTGCAAGGGAAAACAAGGCGACGCAGGGAAAGGAGAAACAGGAAGAAGGCAGACGGCAAGTTAGAAAGAAGAGATGCAAGGGAAAGAAAAGAAAGGCGCCGTCAAGGGAAGGAAGGCGACGCCTACGGAGGAGCAGGACTGAGAAGAAGGCAACGGCAAGGATAAGGAGAAAGCAGAGGACCGGGAAGAGAAAGGCGGACGCAAGGGAGAAATGCGACCCAAGGGAAGAAATGCGCGCAGGGGTAAGCCACGACCGGAAGCAAGGCCGAACGCAAGGTAAGAAGGACGACGCAAGGAAGAAGAAAGGTGTCGCAGGGACGTAAGGCGACGCAAACTGACGCATGATCGGGAGAATGGCGATGCCAGTGGAAAGCCGGAACGGGAAAGAAAGAAAAGGCCAAACAAAGATAAGAAAAATAAACGGATGTAAGGCGACGCAAGGAAAGCATGACAAAGAGAAGAAGGCTACTGCAAGGGAACGAATCTGCGACGCAAGAGCAAGCATGGAACGGCGAAAAAAGAATTGGCGCTGCACGTGAATGAAGCGCGACGCAAGGGAAAGCCAGAAGGTTAAGAACGCCGACACAACGGGAAAGGAAGGCGACGCTAAGAGAAAGCCGGAACGAGAAGAAAGGCGACGCACGAAAAGAAATTCGACGCAAGGGAAAGTAGGTAAAGGGCAAGCAAGGCGACATAAGGGACGAAAAGAAATGCGACGCAAGGGTAAGCCCGGAACGGGAAGCAAGGCGACGCAAGGCTAACGCAGGAATGCGAAGAAAAAGAAATGCGACGCAATAGGCGAAGCAAAGGCGACGCAAGGGAAGAAAGGACGCCAGGAAGAAAAGCGACGAACGGGCAGAAAGGCAAGCAAGGGAAGGCTAGAAGGAATGGGAAGAAAGGCGATGCAATGCAAAGGAAGGAGGAACGGCAAGAAAGGCGAAGCTAGGGAGAAAGGCTACGCAAGCCGAAGAAGAAAGGCGACGCAATCCGGGAACGCAGGAAGGAGGAATGGTTGC
Source organism: Lophura nycthemera (assembly GCA_021292215.1). NCBI lineage: Eukaryota > Metazoa > Chordata > Aves > Galliformes > Phasianidae > Lophura > Lophura nycthemera. The sequence continues at coordinate 29,116 of JADANK010000736.1, forward strand.
ATGAAAGGCGACGGCAAAGTGTAGAAAGAACGGCTGAGGCAAGGAAAAGCTAGGAATTTGATATGAAAAGGTCGACTGCAGGGAAGAAAGGCGACGCAAGGGAAAAGCCAGGAATGGTTAATAAAGGCGACGCAAGGGTTTTTTTAGAATGGTAGGCAAGGTAAGAAAAGGCGACGCAGGGAAAGCAGGAAAGAGGCATGGGAAAGAAAAAGAAAGGCGACGCAAGGGAAAGAAAGTGCGAATGGAAGGGAAGAAAAAGAAAGGCAACGCTAAGGGAAGCAAGGCGACCGCAGGGAAAGCAGGAATGGGAAAAAAAGCGGCGCAAGGGAAATAAACGCGCCGAACGTGAAGGACGGCGAGTAAAAGAAAAGCAGGAACAGGAACGGGAAGCAAATGGAGACGCACGGGAAGACAGAAAAGAAAGGAGATGCAGGGAAAGGAGGAACGGGAGAAGAAAGGCGCCGGCAAAGAGGAAAGCAGGAACGGAGGAAGAAAGGCGACGGCAAGGGAAGAAGGAACGGGACGCACTGTAAAATAAAGCAGGAACGGGATGAATGGCTGGACGCACGGGAAGGAGGCGACGCAAGGGAAGAGGGAAAGGCAAAATGACGCCACGGGAAAGCAGGAACGGGGAAAACAAGGCAATGCAAGGGAAGCAGAAACGTGCACGCAGGCGGAAGAAAAGGAGACGCTAAGGGAAAGCAGGAACGGGAAGAAAGGCGTGGGGGTAGGGAAAGCAGGATATGAACGGGAAACGACAGGCGATTGCACAAGGAAAGGAAGTGGACGCAGGGGGAAGGGCATGAACTGCACAAAGAGAAGAAAGTGGAACAGAAAGGCGTATGCAAGCGAAAGCCGAAAGGGGAAAAGTACGGCGTCAGAAGGGAAAGCAGGACACGAGAAGGAAGGTGACGCAAGGGAAAGCAGGAGCGGGAGAGAAACGGCACGACGCAAGTGTAGAAAGGCGACGCAAGGAAGGACAAGGAAAGGCGCGCAAGCGAAAGCAGGAATGGTAAGAAAGGCGAACGGATAAGCGGTAGAAAGGCGACGCAAGGGTAAAGCAGGACTGGAAGAAAAGAAGGCGCCGCAAGGGAAGCAAGGCGAGCCAAGGGAAAGCATAGGCAATGGGAAGAAAGAGAAAGGCCTACTCAAGGGAACGAAAGGCGATGCCAGGGAAGCAATGCGACGCAGGAAAGCAGGAAAGGGAAGAAAGGCGATTGCCAAGGGAAAGGAGGAAGGAAGAAAGAAGGAAGAAAGCGATGCAAGGGAAAAGAAAGGCCTATGCAAGCGAAGAAAGGCGACGCCGGCGAAAGCAGGCGCCAGAATGGAAAGCAAGGCTACGGAAAGGGAAGAAAGGCTACGCAAGCGAAATAAGAAAGGCGATTGCAAGGGGAAGCAGACGGGAAGAAGGCGAGCTCAAGGGAACGAAAGGCGTTTGCCAAGTGAAGAACGAAAGGCGACGCACGGGAAGCAAGCGACGCAAGGGATCGCCGGAAAGGGAAGAAGAAAAGATAAGGCGACGCAAGGAAGAACGTTGACGCTTAGATAAAGCAGAAAGAAAACGGGAAGTAAGGGCTTCGGAAGGAATCCGCAGACCGAGAAGAAGGTGGACGCTAAGGAAAGCAGGAGGAACGAGAAGAAAGGCGAACAGCAAGGGAAAGCAGAACGGGAAGAGAGGAATAAGTGTGACGGCATAAGGGTAGGAAAGGCGGTTGCAATCGGGAAAGCAGGAATGATAAGGCACAGTCGCGACGCAAGAGAAAGCAGGACAAGAGAAGAACGGCTGACGCAAGGAAGAAGAAACAGAAAGGCGATCGCAATGGAAAGCCGGAACGGGAAGAAAGGCGACGCAACGGCAACGCGGGAATGGTAAGAAAGGCGACGCAAGGTAAGGAAAGGCGATTGCAAGTGACGAAAGGCGACGCTCAAGGGAAGCAAAGGCGACGCAAGGGAAAGCCGGAACCGGGAAGACAAACAGAAAGGCGACCGCAAGGAAGGTGAGGAAAAGTTTGGCCGCTTAGAGAAGCGGAAAGAAGAGAGAAACGGGACGTAACGGCTTCGGACAGAGAAAGTCATGGACCGAGAAGAACGGCGAAGCAAGGGACCGCAGGTACGCGGAAGAAAGGAGATGCACGGGAACAGCAGGAACGAGAAAGAAAGGTGACGCAGGGGGAAAGCCGAGGAAATGGTTAAGAAACGGCGACGCAGCGGAAGAAAGAAGAAAAAGGCGACGACACAAGGGAAAAGAAAGGCGTCACCAGAGGAAATCAGGAAGGAAATAGAAGCATGGCGATCGCAGGGTTAAGCAGAACGGGAATTAAGGGCAACGCACGGAAAGAAAGGCGAGCAAGCAAAAGCAGCGAAACGGGAAGAAAAGGCGACGCACAGGGCAATCAGGAACGCGGAAGAATGGACGCATGTTAAAGCAGAGGGACCTGAAGACAACGGCAAACGCAACGGGAAAGAAAGGCCGACGCAAAGCATAAAAAACGGAAGGTGATATTAAGGCGACGCAATGGAAAAGCGGAAAGAGAGAAAGGCGACGCAATGGGAAACGGTGGTGGAACGTGAGTAAGCTCGATTTTGCAAGGCGAACGAAATGCGACGCCAGAGAGAGCAGGAACAGTTACGAAATGCGCCGCAGGGTAAGATAGGTGACGCACAGTAAAGCAGGTACAGTGCAGACTGGCGACGCACGGGAGGAAGGCGAACTCTCAGGGAAGCCAGGAACGAGACGAAAGGCGATGCCAAGGGAAAGCCGGAACGGGTACGAAGGAAGCAAGTGAAAGAAATGGCGACGCAAGGGAACGCATGACCGGGAGAACGACGACGCAAGGCGGAAGATCAGAAGAGAGGACGACCGAACGGAAGAAAGAAATGCGACGCACCAAGGGTAAGCACGAAACGGGAAGAAGAGAAAATGCGATGCAAGGGCAAGAAAGGCGACGCAAGGGAAAAGAAAAGGCGTCACAAGGGAAGCAAGGCGACGCAGGGAAAGCAGGAAAAGGAACTAGAAGAAAAGGTCGACGCAAGGGAAAGCAGGGGAACGAGAAAGAAAGGCGCGCAAGGGAAAGCTGGAGCGGGACGAAATCGCGACGCAAGGGAGGTAAAGCACGACGGAAGGGGAAAGCAGGAATGGTAAGAAAGCGACGCAAGGGAAGCAAGGCGACGAAGGGAAAGCAGGATAGGAATGGGAAGAAAGCGTACGCAAGGGAAAAAGTCGATTGCAGGGAAGGCAAGGCGACGCAAGGGAAGGAAAGGCGATGCAAGTGAAGAAACGGCGATCGCAAGGGACGCAACGGGCGATCGCAAGGACAATGCAGGAACGGGACGAAAGACAGGCGCAGCCAAGGGAAGAAAGGCTGACGCAAGGGAAGAAAGGCGACGCAAGGGAATGCCAGGAATGCTAAGACAGGCGATGGTAAGGGTAGAAAGGCGACGCCAACGGGAAAGCAAAAAATGGGACAGAAAAGGCGCCTGCAAGGGAAGCAGGGACGGGAAAGAAAGGCGGTGCAAGGGAAAAAAGGCGAAGCAAAGGGAAAGGATGTTTGAACAGGAGGGAAGAAAGGGAGACGCAATAGCTTAAGAAAGAAGATGCAAGCGGAAGAAAAGAAGAAGCGCCGCAAGGGAAGGAAGCGACGCAAGGGGGGAAAGCAGGAAATGAGCAGAAAGAAACGCAAGGTGAACGCAGGAAGAGGAAGCGAGGAACTGGAAGAAAAGAAAGGCGACGCAAGTGGAAGAAAGAACGAAAGGCGACCAAGGGAGAAATGCGACGCAGGGTAAGCAAGACCGGGAAGAAAGGCGAGCCCAAGCGTAAGTAAGACGACGCAAGGGAAGAAAGGCGTCGCCCAACGGGAAGTAAGGCGACGCAAGGGAAAGCATGCATGAGGCGAATGCGCTGCAGGGAATGGAAAGCAGGAACGGGAAGAAAGGCAACACAAGATAAGAAAAAAAAGGATGTAAGGCGACTCAAGGCAAAAGCAGGAAAGATGAAAGACAGGCTATGCAAGGGAAAGAAATTGCGACGCAAGAGACAGGAGAAAGCAGCGAAGGGAACGCATTTGCGCTGCATGTGACAGGAAGGCGACGCAAAGGGAACGCCCAGCACGGTTAAGAAAGCCGACACAAGGGAAGAAAGGCGCGCCAAGGAGAAGAGAGAAAGCACGGAACGAGAAGAAAGGCGACGCACGAAAAGAAAGTGACGCAAGGTTAAAGTAGTAAACGGGAGACAGGCGGACACAAGGGCAGAATGCGACGCAAGGGTAAGCACGAAACGAACGGGACGGCAAGGCGACGGGCAAGGTTAAAGCCGGAAATGAGAAGAAAGGCGACGCAAAGGGCAAGAAGAAAGGGCGACGCCAATGCGGAACGAAGAAAGGCGACGCACGGGATAGAAAGGCGACGCACGGGAAGCGGAAATGGGAAGAAAGTAAAGGCGATATGCAACGGAAAGGAGGAAGGCAAGAAAGTGCGAAGCTAGGGAAGAAAGGCGACGCAAGCGAAGAAAGGCGACGCAAGGGAAAGCAGGAAGGAAAGGAATGGTATGAAAGGCGACGCAAGAAAGGGTAGAAAGGCGAGGCAAGGGGAAAGCCGGAATGATCTGAAAGGCGACGCAAGGGAAGAAAATGCTACCGCACGGGAAAGCAGGAATGGTAAAAAGGCGAGCAGGGTAGTATAATGGCTAGGCAAGCGTAAGAAAGGCGACCGCCAAGGGAAAAAGCCGGAATGGGACAGAAAGGCCAGACGCAAGGGTGTAGAAGAAAGGCGATGGAAGGGAAAAGAAAGGCAACGCAAGGGAAGCATCAAGGCGACGCAATGGGAAAGCTAGGAATGGGAAAAAAAAAAAGGCGGCCCGCAAGGGAAATAACGACGGAACGGGAAGGCCGGCGACGAAAAGAAAAGCAGGAACGGGACGAATGTCGGACGCACGGGAAGAAAGGAGATGCAAGTGGGAACGGAGGAGGAAAGCGGCCAAGAAGCGACGCAATAAGAGAAAGCAGGAACGGGAAGAAGCGACGGAAGGGACGGAAAGGCGACGCCACTGCGTATAACGCAGGAACGGAAGAATGGCGGACGCCCGGGGAATGAAGGCGACGCACCCAAGGGAAGAAAGGCAACGCACGGGAAAGCAGGAAGGGGAAAAAAGGCCATTCAAGGGAAGAACACGTGACGCAGGTGAAGGAAAGGAGACGAAGGGAAGCATGAACGGGAAGAAACGGCGTGGGGAGGGAGAATAGCAGGGAACGGGAAGAAGGCGATGCAAGGGAAAGGAAGTGGACGGCAAGGGAAGGCAGGAACTGCCAAGAAAGAGAAGCAAGGGAAAGAAAGGAGATTGCCAAGGGAAAGCGAAAGGGGAAGTACGCGTCAGATAGGGAAAGCAGGAACGAGACGAAGATAAGGTGACGCAAGGAAAGGAAAGCAGGCGCGGAAGATAAGAAAGCTGACGCAAGGAGTCGTAGATTAGAAAGGCGACGCCAAGGAGTGCAAAGGGCGACGGACAGGGAAAGCAGGAATGGTAAGAAAGGCGAAGGAAGGGTAGAAAGCGACGCAAGGGAACGCAGAAGGAAATGGGAAGAGAAAGGCGACGCAGAGGGAAGCCCAAGGCGACGCCAATGGGGAAAGCCGGAATGGGAAGAAAAAGGCTCCGCAAGGGAAGCAAGGCGATGCAAGGGAAGTCGTTATAATTAAGAAAAACAAAACGAACGCATGGGAAAAGCAGAGGAAAGGGAAGAAAGGCGACCAAGGGAAGAGAAAGGCTATGCTAAGCGAAGAAAGAAAGGCGGACGCAACGGGGACAAGAAGGAAGGACTGGAAAGAAAGGCGACGCAAGGGAAGAAGGCGTTGCGATTGACGAAAGGGCGACGCAAGGGCAGCAAGACGACCGCATACGGGAAAGCCCTGAACAGGAAGAAAGGCGACGCTCAAGGACGAAGAAAGTTGACGCTAGAGAAAGCAGAAACGGGAAGTAAGGCTTCGGAAGGGAAAGCAGGAACGAGAAGAAAGGTGACGCAAGGGAAAGCAGGAACGAGAAGAAAGGCGAAGCAAGGGAAAGCAGGAACGGGAAGAAAGGTGACGCAAGGGTAGAAAGGCGGTGCAAGGGAAAGCAGGAATGATAAGACAGGCGACGCAAGGAATGCAGGAAGGGGAAGAAAGGCGACGCAAGGGAAAGCAGGAACGGGAAGAAAGGCGACGCAAGGCAACGCGGGAATGGTAAGAAAGGCGACGCAAGGTAAGAAAGGCGATGCAAGTGAAGAAAGGCGACGCAAGGGAAGCAAGGCGACGCAAGGGAAAGCCGGAACGGGAAGAAAGGCGACGCAAGGGAAGAAAGTTGACGCTAGAGAAAGCAGAAACGGGAAGTAAGGCTTCGGAAGAGAAAGCAGGAACGAGAAGAACGGCGAAGCAAGGGAAAGCAGGTACGGGAAGAAAGGAGATGCACGGGAAAGCAGGAACGAGAAGAAAGGTGACGCAAGGGAAAGCAGGAATGGTAAGAAAGGCGACGCAAGGGAAGAAAGGCGACACAAGGGAAGAAAGGCGTCACAAGAGAAATCAGGAAAGAGAAGAATGGCGACGCAGGGTTAAGCAGGAACGGGAAGTAAGGCAACGCACGGAAAAGAAAGGCGACGCAAGACAAAGCAGAAAAAGGGGAAGAAAAAGGCACGCAAGGGAAATCAGGAACGAAAGAATGGCAGCGGGTAAAAAGCAGGAAGGAAGCAAGGCAAACGCACGGGAAGAAAGGCGAGCAAGATAAAACGGGAACGGGATTAGCACCAAGGGAAAGTGGAAAAGAAGAAGGCACGCAAGGGAAAGCAGGAAAGAGAAGAAAGGGCGACGCAAGGGGAAAGGAGGAACGTGAAGAAAGGCGTGCAAGGAAAAAGTGGACGCAAGAGAGCCAGGAAAACAGTAAGAAATGCCCGCAAGGGAAGAAGGTGACGCCGGTTAAAGCAGGTACAGGAAAATGGCGACGACGGGAAGGAAGGCGAGCAAAAGCAGGAAAGAGAAGAAAGGCGATCAAGGAAACCGGAAAGGAAGAAAGGCGCGCAAGTGAAGAAAGGCGAGCAAGGGAAAGCGAACGGGAAGAAAGACGACCAAGGGAAAGAAGTGCGACCAAGGGAAAAAGCGACCAAGGGTAAGCCACGAACGGGAAGAAAGGCGATTTTCAGGGAAAAAGGGACCAAGGGAAGAAAAGGCGCACAAGGGAAGCAAGGCACGCAAGGGAAAGGCAGGAACGAGAAGAAAGGTCGCAAGGGAAAGCAGGAACAGAAGAAAGGGAAGAAGGGAAAGAGGAGCGGGAAAAAGGCGACGCAAAGGGAAAAGGGCGAAGGGAAAAGAAGGAAGAAAGGCGAGGAAAGGGAGAAGGGGAAAGGGAAAGAGGAATGGGAAAAAGGCACGAAGGGGCAAGGCGACGCAAGGGAAAAGGAAATGGGAAAGGAAAAAGGGCCGAAGGGAAAAAGGCAGCAAGGGAAGCAAGGCGACGCAAGGGGAAAATGCAAAGGAAGGGGACGGGAAGGGAAGAAGGGAGAAAGGGAAAAAGGGAAAAAGGCGAGCAAGGGTAATCCCCCCCCCCCCAAACCCCAAGGAAAGGGAAGGAAAAAGGCGGAAGGAATAAAAAACACGCCCGGGAAAACAAAGGGAAAAAAGCGACGCAGGGAAGCAGGAAGGGAAAGGGGAAAGGGAAAACCCGGGAAGAATGGGAAAAAGGCGGCGGGGAAAACGGTAAAGGGAACGGGAAAAGGCGCCAAGGGAGAAGGCGGAAGGGAAAAGGGGGGGGAAGGGGGACGGGTAAAAAGGCCGCAAGGGAAAAAGGGCGCAAGGGAAACAGGGAAGGGAAGAAAAAGGCCGAAAAAACAAAGGGGAAGAAAGGGCGCAAGGGAAAAGGAAGGGAAGAAAGGAAAGCAAGGGAAGAAAGGCGATCAAGGGAAAAAGGGACGCAAGGGAAAAAAAGGGCGAGCAAAGGAAAAAGGAACGGGAAAAAGGGCGACGAAGGGAAAGCAGAAAACGGGAAAAAAAAAGGACGCAAGGGAAAAGCAAAAAAAGGAAAAGGCACGCAAGGAAGGAGGAAAGGGAAGAAAAGGCGCGCAAGGGAAAGAAAAAGGCGATGCAAAAGTGAAAGGAAGGGAGGAAAAGAGGAACAAGGCGGGCAAAGGGGGAAAGGGGAACGGGAAAAAAGGGACGCAGGGGAAATAAAGGGACCAAGGGAAGAAAGGCGACGCAAGGAAAGCAGGCAAATGAAAAAAGGCACCGAGGGAAGAAAGGGAACGCTAGAGAAAGCAAAACGGGAAGAAGGCTTCGGAGGGAAAGCAGGAACGAGAAGAAAGGCGAACAAGGGTAAGCAGGAACGGGAAGAAAGGCGATGCAAGGAAAGGGGAACGGGAAGAAAGGCGATCAAGGGAAGAAAGGCTACGCAAGCGGAAAAGGCGCGCAAGGGAAACAGAAACGAAAGAAAGGCAGGCAACGGAAAGAAGTCAAAGCAAGGGAAAAGTAGGAACGGGAAGAAAAGGCGACGCAAGGGAAAGCAGGAAAGACAAGAAAAGCGACGCAAGTAAAGAAAGGCGATGCAAGGGAAAGTAGGAACGGGAAGAAAGGCGACGCAAGGGAAGAAAGGCTACGCAAGCGGAGAAAGGCGACGCAAGGGAAAGCAGAAACGAGAAGAAAGGCAAGGCACGGAAAGAAAGTCAAAGCAAGGGAAAGTAGGAACGGGAAGAAAGGCGACGCAAGGGAAAGCAGGAAAGACAAGAAAAGCGACGCAAGTAAAGAAAGGCGATGCAAGGGAAAGTAGGAACGGGAAGAAAGGCTACGCAAGGGAAGAAAGGCGGCGCAAGGGAAAGCAGGAGCGGGAAGAAAGGAGATGCATGGGAAAGCAGGAACGAGAAGCAAGGTGACGCAAGGGAAAGCAGGAACGGTAAAAAGGCGACACAAGGGAAGAAAGGCTACGCAAGGGAAGAAAGGCGTCGCAATGGAAAGCAGGAATGGGAAGAAAGGCTACGCAATGGAAGAAAGGCGACGCAAGGGAAGCAAGGCGACGCAAGGGAAGAAAGGCGATGCAAGTGAAGAAAGGCGATGCAAGGGAAACAAGGCGACGCAAGGGAAAGCAGGAACGGGAAAAAAGGCGACGCAAGGGAAATAACGCGACAAACGGGAAGGAAGGCGACGCAAGGGAAGGCAGGAACGGGAAGAAAGGCGACAGAAGGGAAGAAAGGCGAAGCACGGTAAAGCAGGAACGGGAAGAATGGCGACTCACGGGAAGGAAGGCGACGCAAGGGAAAGCCGGAACGGGAAGAAAGCCGACACAAGGGAAGAAAGGCAGAGCAAGGGAATGCAGAAATGGGAAGTAAGGCGAAAGAAAGGAAAGCAGGAACGAGAAGAAAGGCAAAGCAAGGGAAAGCAGGAACGCGAAGAAAGGCGACGCGTGGAAACAAAGTCGACGCAAGGGAAAGTAGGAACGGGAAGAAAGGCGATGCAAGGGAAGAAGGGCGACACAACGGAAGAAAGGCGACGCAAGGGAAAGCAGGAACGAGAAGCAAGGCGACGCACGGAAAAAACGTCGAAGCAAGGGAAAGTAGGAACGGGAAGAAAGATGACGCAAGGGATCGCAAGAACGAGAAGAAAAGCGAAGCAAGGAAAGAATGGCGATTCATGGGAAAGTAGGAACGGGAAGAAAGGCGACGCAAGGGAAGAAAGGCGGCGCAAGGGAAAGCAGGAACGGGAGAAAGGAGATGCATGGGAAGAAAGCTGACGGAAGGGAAAGCAGGAACGGGAGGAAAGGCGACGCAAGGGAAAGCAGGAACGAGAAGAAAGGTGACGCAAGGGAAAGCAGGAACGGTAAGAAAGGCTACGCAAGGGAAGAAAGGAGACGCAAGGGAAGAAAGGCGACACAAGGGAAGAAAGGCGATGCAAGTGAATGCAGGAACTGGAAGAAAGGCGACGCAAGGGTAATAACGCGACACAAGGGAAAAAGGCACCAAGGGAAACAGGAACAGGAAAAAGGCGACGGAAGGAAGAAAGGCGATGCACGGAAAGCAGGAACGGGAAGAAGTCACGCCGGGAAGGAAGGCGTCAAGGGAAAGGTGAAGGTAAGAAAGCCGACAGAATGGAAGAAGGCGGCGCAAGGGAAAGCAGGAATGGGAATGAAGGGCACAAGGTAAGAAAGGGCGGGCAAGGGAAGCAAGGCGAAGCAAGGGAAAGCGGAACGGGAAGAAAGGCGATGCAAGGGTAATAACGGGGAGCAAGGGGAAGAAAGGCGACGCAAGGGAAAAATCAGGAACGGGAAGAAAGGCGACAGAGGGAAAGCATGAAAACGGGAAGAAAGGCGACCAAGGTAAGAAAGACGACGCAAGGGGAAGAAATCCGACGCAAGGGTAACACGAACGGGGAAGAAAGGCGATGAAAGGGAAGAAATCGACGAAGGGAAGAAAGCGCGCAAAAGAAAGCAGAAAAAGGAAGTAAGGCGAGGGAAAGCAAACAGGAACAGAAAAGGGAACGGAAGGAAAAGCAGGAACGGAAGAAAGGTGACGCGGAAAGAAATTCGACGCAAAGGGAAAGAGGAACGGGAAGAAAGGCGACGCAAGGGAAGAAAGGCGACGCAAGGGTGAGCAGGAAGGAGAAAAAAGGCGATGCAAGGGAAGAAAGACGTCGCAAGGGAAAGCAGGTAAGGAACAAAATGCGACTCAAGGAAAGAAAGTCGACGCAAAGGAAAGCAGGAAGGGGAAGAAAGGCGACGGAACGGAAGAAAGGCGATGGAAGGGAAAGCTGGAATGGGGAGAAAGGCGACACAAGGGAAGAAAGGCCACGCAAGGGAAAGCATGAACGGGAAGAAACGCGACACAAGGTAAGAAAGAAGACGCAAGTGAAGAAAGGCGACGCAAGAGAAGAAAGGTGACGCAAGGGTGAGCAGAAACAGGAAGTAAGGCGATGGAAGGGAAATCAGGAACGAGAAGAAAGGAGATGCAAGGGAAATCAGGAACGAGAAGAAAGAAGATGCAAGGGAAAGCAGGAACGGGAAGAAAGGTGACGCAGCGATAGAAAGTCGACGCAAGGGAAAGCAGGAACGGGAAGAAAGGCGATGCATGGGATCGCAGGAACGAGAAGAAATGCGGCGCAAGGAAAGAAAGGCGATGCAAGGGAAAGTAGGAACGGGAAGAAAGGCAACGCAGCGGAAGAAAGACGACACAGCGGAGAAAACGCGATGCCTAGGGAATGCATGAACGGGAAGAGAGGCGACGCAAGGGAAGAAAGGTGACGCAAGGGAAGAAAGGCGTCGCAAGGGAGAGCAGGAAGGGGAAAAAAGGCTACGCAAGGGAAGAAAGACGTCGCAAGGGAAAGCAGGTAAGGAACAAAATGCGAATCAAGGAAAAAAAGGCGACGCAAGGAACGGAGGAACGGGAAGAAAGGCGATGCAAGGGAAAGGAGGAAAGGTAAGAACGGCGATGCAAGGGAAGAAAGGCAACGCAAGCGAAAAAAGGCGACGCAAGAGAAAGCAGGAACGGGAAGAAAGGCGATGCAAGGGAAAGGAGGAATGGTAAGAAAGGCGATGCAAGGGAAAGCAGGAATGGTAAAAAAGGCGACGCAAGGGAAGAAAGGCTACGCAAGCGAAGAAAGGCGATGCAAGGGAAAGCAGGAAAGGGAAGAAAGGCGACGCAAGGGAAGAAAGGCGTTGCAAGTGAAGAAAGGCGACGAAAGGGAAGCAAGGCGATGCAAGGGAAAGCCGGAACGGGAAGAAAGGCGACGCAAGGGAAGAAAGTTGACGCTAGAGAAAGCAGAAACGGGAAGTAAGGCTTCGGAAGGGAAAGCAGGAACGAGAAGAAAGGCGACGTAAGGGAAAGCAGGAACGGGAGGAAAGGCGACGCAAGGGACAGCCGGAACGAGAAGAAAGGCAACGCAAGGGATGAGAGGTGACGCAAGAGAAAGCAGAAACGGGAAGTAAGGCGCTGGAAGGGAAAGCAGGAATGGGAAGAAAGGAGACGCAAGGGTAAGCAGGAGTGGTAAGAAAGGCGATGCAAGGGAAGAAAGGCTACGCAATGGAAAGTAGGAACAGGAAGAAAGGCGACGCAAGGGAAAAAAGGCTACGCAAGGGAAAGTAGGAATGGTAAGAAAGGCGACGCAAGGAAAGAAAGGCGATGCACGGGAAGAAAGGCGACGCAAGGGAAGCAAGGCGACGCAAGGGAAGAAAGGTGACGCACGGTAAAGCAGGTACAGGAAGAATGGCGACGCACGGGAAGGAAGGCGACGCAAGGGAAAGCAGGAAAGAGAAGAAAGGCGATGCAAGGGAAAGCCGGAACGGTAAGAAAGGCGACGCAAGTGAAGAAAGGCGACGCAAGG
>JADANK010000737.1:0-15661 GCA_021292215.1 Lophura nycthemera
GCTTTTGGGGGGGGGGGCAAAGGGGGGTCAGAGGAGGGGGGCATGGGGGGAGTCAATGGGTTGGGGTGTGATGGGGGGGGGGGGGAACATGGGGGGGTCACATGAGGGGGGGGCATGGGGGGGCACCGTGGGGGGTCAATGAGGGGGACAAGGGGGGGGTTAATTGACTGGGGGGGGCAAGGGGTGGGGGTTAATTGGGGGCTGGGGGGGGCGTCATCCAGGTTGGGGGGGGTCAGAGGAGGAGGGGGGGCATGGGGGGGGGGTCTTGATCTTTTTTGGGGGGGGGGTTTGCACCATGGCGGGGGCTGAGGGCGTCGTGCAGCTCCTCGTGATCACACGGGTGCACGAAGTCGAAGACGCTGTGACCAATCAGCTCCAGCTGGGGGGGGGAGAAGGGGAGGGGGGGGGCAGCGTGAGCTCCTTTGCACGGGGATTCTTTGCACAACAATCCTTTGCACGAGGATTCTTTGCACGGAGATCCTTTGCACGAGGACCCCCTTTGCACAATGAGCTCTTGCACGAAGGCCCTCTGCACCAGGAGCCTTTGCATGAGGGCCTCTTGCACGAGGACACCTTTTCACAACGGCCCTTTGCACGAGGATCCTTTGCACAATGGCCTCTTACACAAGGGCCCTTTTCACAAGGAGCTCTTTTGCAGGATGAGCCCTTTGCACAAAGATCCTTTGCACGAGGAGCTTCTGCATGAGGAACCTTTGCACGAGGCTCCTCTTGCACAAGGATCCTTTGCACGAGGATCTCTTTGCAGAATCAGCCCTTTGCACAAAGATCCTTTGCACGAGGAGCTCCTCTGTGAGGAACCTTTGCAGGGGTTCCTCTTACACGAGGATCCTTTGCATGAGGACCTCTTGCACAAGGAGCCCTTTGCAAGATGAACTCTTGCACTAGCACCCCTTGCACGAGGACTCCTTCACACGAGGGCCCTTTCTCCACATTCACCCCCTCCCTCTCCCTATGCACAACCATCCTTGCACGAAAGCCTTTTGCACACCTCCCTCCTTTCACAACAACCCTTTCCCTTCCCCCCTTTGCACGAGCACCCCTTGCACGAGGACCCTTTCCCCACCCCCTTCCTTTCCACACCCCGTTTTCACAACACTCCTTTGCATGCCCCCCCTTCTGCACGAGGACCCCTTGCACGAGGACCCTTTGCAGGAGGACCCTTTCCCCACTTTGCACGAGGACTCCTTGCACGAGGACCCATTCCCCACCCCCTTCCTTTCCACACCCCGTTTTCACAACACTCCTTGGCATGCCTCCCCCTCACACGAGGACCCCTTGCACGAGGACCCTTGCACGAGGACCCCTCACACAAGCACTCACACAACCACCCATTCCTCACACTCACCCCCCTCCCTTCTCACTCACCCCCATTTCACAACACCCCTTCCACGCTTCCCCCCACCCCCTCGCACGAGGACCCTTTGCACACCCCCCCCTTGCACGACTGCCCTTGCACGCTCACCTGGCCGAGCCCCAGCAGGCGGCTGACGTTCTCGGACAGGAAGATCATGTCGCCGCCGTCGCTGAGCACCATCAGGAACCCGCTCAGCGCTCGTGCGTAGCACACGTCCACCTCCTCCGCCGCCGCCGCCCAGCTCCCTTTAAGGGGGGGGGGACAAGGGGGGGGGGAGGGGAGGTGTCACACCCCCCCCCCTCCCGTGTCACATCACCCCCCCCATCGTCACCTCCTTAAGACCCCAGAAGACCCCGCTGGTCCCGCAGACTCACATCGGCCCCGTAGATCCCATAGATCCACCGTTGGCCCCATAGATCTGCCATTGGCCCCATAGACCCTCCATTGGCCCCATAGATCCTCCATTGGCCCCAGAGATCCCAGAGATCCTCCGTTGGCCCCATAGATCTGCCATTGGCCCCACAGATCCCCCATTGGCCCCATAGATCCTCCATTGGCCCCATAGATCCCAGAGATCCTCCGTTGGCCCCATAGATCCCCCATTGGCCCCATAGATCCTTCATTGGCCCCATAGACCCACTTTGGCCCTATAGACCCTCTATTGACCCCATAGACCCTCCATTGGCCCCATAGATCCCCCATTGGCCCCACAGATCCTCCATTGGCCCCATAGACCTTCCACTGGACCCATAGATCCTCCATTGACCCCCACAGACCCTCCGTTGGCCCCATAGACCCTCCATTGGCCCCATAGATCCGCCATTGGCCCCATAGACCCCCCATTGGCCCCATAGATCTGCCATTGGCCCCATAGATCCCATAGAGCCTCCATTGGCCTCCATAGACCCACTTTGGCCCTATAGACCCTCTATTGACCCCATAGATAATCCATTGACCCCATAGATCCCATAGACCCTCCATTGGCCCCACAGACCTTCCATTGGCCCCATAGATCCCATAGACCCTCCATTGGCCCCATAGATCCCAGAGACCCTCCATTGACCCCATAGATCCTCCATTGGCCCCATAGACCCGCCATTGGCCCCATAGATCCTCCGTTGGCCCCATAGATCCGCCATTGGCCCCACAGATCCCATAGATCCTCCATTGGCCCCATAGATCCTCCATTGGCCCCATAGATCTGCCATTGGCCCCATAGACCCCCATTGGCCCCATAGATCTGCCATTGGCCCCATAGATCCCATAGACCCTCCACTGGCCCCAGAGATCCTCCATTGGCCCCATAGATCCCATAGATCCTCCATTGGCCCCATAGATCCTCCGTTAGCCCCATAGATCCGCCATTGGCCCCATAGACTCCCCATTGGCCCCATAGATCTGCCATTGGCCCCATAGATCCGCCATTGGCCCCACAGACCCTCCATTGACCCCATAACCCTCCATTGACTCTGTAGTCCCTCCATTGACCCCACAGACCCCCACAGACCCTCTATTGACTCTGTAGACCCTCCATTGACCCCATAGACCCTCCATTGACCCCATAAACCCCCATAGACCCTCGATTGACCTCACAGACCCTCGATTGACCCCATAGACCCCCATAGATCCTCCATTGACCCCATAGACCCTCCATTGACCCCACAGACCCCCATAGACCCTCCATTGACCCCACAGACCCCCATAGACCCTCCATTGACCCTCCATTGACCCCACAGACCCCCATAGACCCTCCATTGACCCCATGGACCCTCCATTGACCCCATAGACCCTCCATTGACTCTGTAGTCCCTCCATTGATCCCATAGACCCCCATAGACCCTCCATTGACCCCATAGACCCTCCATTGACCCCACAGACCCCCATAGACTCTCCATAGACCCTATAGATCCTCCATTGACCCCATAGACCCTCCATTGACTCTGTAGTCCCTCCATTGACCCCACAGACCCCCATAGACCCTCCATTGATCCCATAGATCCTCCATTGATCCCATAGACCCCCATAGACCCCCATAGACCCTCCATTGATCCCATAGACCCTTCATTGACCCCATAGACCCTCCATTGACCCCACAGACCCCCATAGACCCTCCATAGACCCCATAGACCCTCCATTGACCCCACAGACCCCCATAGACCCTCCATTGACCCCACAGACCCCCACAGACCCTCCATAGACCCCACAGACCCTCCATTGACCCCATGGACCCTCCATTGATCCCATAGACCCTCCATTGACCCCACAGACCCCCATACAGACCCTCATGACCCCACATTGACCCCATAGACCCTCACATTGACCCTCATAGACCCTCCATTGACCCCATAGACCCCCACATTGACCCTATAGACCCTCCATTGACCCTCATAGACCCCCACATTGACCCCATAGATCCTCCATTGACCCCATAGACCCTCCATTGACCCCATAGACCCCCATAGACCCTCCACTGGCTCCACTGATCCCATAGACCCTCCATTGATCCCCTAGACCCCCATAGCCCCCACCGAACCCTCCGAGACCCCACGGATCCCATTATGGGGTCGGCGTTTGGGGTCGCACCGGCGGCCAGCAGGCGGTGCACGCGCAGGTAGCTGATGGTGAGGCAATTGGCCAATGGGGATTGGCGACACTGATCCCCATTGACCCCACAGACCCTCCATCGACCCCGTAGACCCTCCATTCATCCCATAAACCCCCATAGACCCTCCATTGGCTCCATTGACCCCACTGACCCTATGGATCTTCCATTGACCCCATAGACCCTCCATTGACCCCACAGACCCCCACAGACCCTCGATTGACTCTGTAGACCCTCCATTGACCCCATAGACCCTCCATTGACTCTGTAGTCCCTCTATTGATCCCATAGACCCCCATAGACCCTCCATTGATCCCATAGACCCTCCATTGACCCCATAGACCCTCCACTGACCCCACAGACCCCCATACACCCTCCATTGACTCCGTAGACCCTCCATTGACCCCATGGACCCTCCATTGACCCCATAGACCCACCATTGACCCCATAGATCCTCTACTGATCCCATAGACCCCCATAGACCCTCATAGACCCTCCATTGACCCCATGGACCCTCCATTGATCCCCATAGACCCTCCATTGACCCCATAGACCCTCCATTGACCCCATAGACCCTCCATTGATCCCATAGACCCCCATAGACCCTCCATTGGCTCTGTACACCCTCCATTGACCCCACAGACCCCCGTAGACCCTCCATTGACCCCATAGACCCTCCATTGACCTCACAGACCCTCCATTGACCCCATAGACCCTTCATTGACCCCATAGACCCTCCAGAGATTCCATAGGCCCCCACAGACCCTCCATTGACTCTGTAGACCCTCCATTGACCCCACAGACCCTCCATTGACCCCACAGACCCTCCACTGACCCCACAGACCCCCATACACCCTCCATTGACCCCATAGACCCTCCATTGACCCCACAGACCCCCATAGACCCTCCATAGACCCCACAGACCCCCATAGACCCTCCATTGACCCCATAGACCCTCATTGACCCCACAGACCCCCATAGATCCTCCATTGACCCCATAGACCCTCCATTGACCCCATAGACCCTCCATTGCCCCCACAGACCCCCACAGACCTTCCATTGATCCCCTAGACCCCCATAGCCCCCACCGAACCCTCCGAGACCCCACGGATCCCATTATGGGGTCGGCGTTTGGGGTCGCACCGGCGGCCAGCAGGCGGTGCACGCGCAGGTAGCTGATGGTGAGGCAATTGGCCAATGGGGATTGGCGACACTGATCCCCATTGACCCCACAGACCCTCCATCGACCCCGTAGACCCTCCATTCATCCCATAAACCCCCCATAGACCCTCCATTGACCCCACTGACCCTATGGATCTTCCATTGACCCCATAGACCCTCCATTGACCCCACAGACCCCCACAGACCCTCCATTGACTCTGTAGTCCCTCCATTGACCCCAACTAGGACCCTCCATGACCCCATAGACCCCCCATGACCCTATAGACCCCCCATTGACCCCATAGACCCACATTGACCCATAGCCCCCATTGACCCCATAGACCCCCACATTGACCCTATAGACCCTCCATTGACCCCATAGACCCCCACATTGACCCTATAGACCCTCCATTGACCCCATAGACCCCACATTGACCCCATAGACCCCCATAGACCCTCCACTGGCTCCACTGATCCCATAGACCCCCATAGACCCACCATTGACCCCATAGACCCTCCATTGACCCCATAGGCCCCCATAGACCCTCCATTGACCCCATAGACCCTCCATTGACCCCATAGGCCCCCATAGACCCTCCATTGACCCCATAGACCCCCATAGACCCTCCACTGGCTCCACTGATCCCATAGACCCCCATAGACCCACCATTGACCCCATAGACCCTCCATTGATCCCCTAGACCCCCATAGCCCCCACCGAACCCTCCGAGATCCCCAACAGATCCCATTTAGGGTCGGCGTTTGGGGTCGCACCGGCGGCCAGCAGGCGGTGCACGCGCAGGTAGCTGATGGTGAGGCGCATGATGGAGGCCTTGTCCAGGTGGGCGCTGACGCCGCGGGCGAAGGGCAGCGTGTGAGCCAGCTGGTAGAACACCTCCGTCTCACGGCTGCGCCGGCACCGCGCCGCGTCCCGCGAACGTTCCTTACGGAGCTCCGGGGTCGACCTGAAAGAATAGGATCGGGGCCGGGAGGTCGGGAACGGGATCGAGAGCGAGGGGTGGCGGGGTTGGGATTGGTGGGATTGAGGGGAGAGGGGTGGTGATGGGGTTCGTTGGGTGCTATGGGGTCGGGAATGGGGGGATTGGGATCATCAATGGGAGTGGGGTCCATTGGGTGCTATGGGGTCAGGACTGGGGGCATTGGGATCACCAATGGGATCAGTTGGGTGCTATGGGGTTGGGACTGGGGGCACTGGGATGGTCACTGGGGTCAGTTGGGTGCTATGGGGTGGGACTGGTGGGATTGGGAGAGCCAATGGGACTGGGGTGGGTGATGGGGTCGGTTGGGTGCTATGGGGGTGGGAATGGGGGGATTGGGAGAGAGCCAATGGGGGGACTGGGATGGAATGGGGTCCATTGGGTGCTATGGGGTTGGGAATGGTGGGATTGGGAGAGCCAATGGGACTGGGTCCATTGGGTGCAATGGGGTCAGGACTGGGGGGACTGGGAGAGCCAATGGGACTGAAGGGACCGGGGTGGTGATGGGGTTCGTTGGGTGCTATGGGGTTGGGACTGGGGGGCTGGGGGACTGGGATGGTCAATGGGACGGTGGGTGCATGGGGACAGGACGTTGGGACTGGATGGGCATATGGGTCATTGCGGCCAATGGGGTCGAGACTGGGGGGACGTGGGGCACTGGGATGGTCACGGGTCTTGGGTGTCTATGGGGGTCGGGACTGGTGGGATGGGAGACGCCAATGGGACTGGGGGACCTTGGGTGTGGGTGGCATGGGAGGGGCGCTTGGGTGCTCTGTCCGGACTGGTGGGCAATGGGGGTCCATTGGTGCTAGGGGTTGGGAATGGTGGGACTTGGGAGATGCCAAGTGGACTGGGTCCATTGGGTGCAATGGGGTCGGGACTGGGGGGACTGGGAGAGCCAATGGGACTGGGGGAACTGGGATGGGCAATGGGACTGAAGGGACCGGGGTGGTGATGGGGTTCGTTGGGTGCTATGGGGTTGGGAATGGGGGGATTGGGATCATCAATGGGACTGGGGTCCATTGGGTGCGATGGGGTTGGGACGGGGATTGGGATCACCAATGGGACTGGGGTGGGTGATGGGGTCGGTTGGGTGCTATGGGGACAGGACTGGTGGGACTGGGAGAGCCAATGGGACTGGGGGGACTGGGATGGGTGATGGGGTCCATTGGGTGCTATGGGGTCAGGACTGGGGGCACTGGTGGGATGGTCATTGGGGTCCATTGGATGCTATGGGGTCGAGACTGGGGGGACTGGGGGGACTGGGATGGTCAATAGCGTCGTTTGGGTGCAATGGGGACAGGACTGGTGGGACTGGGAGAGCCAATGGGACTGGGGGGACTGGGGTGGGTGATGGGGTCCATTGGGTGCTATGGGGTCGAGACTGGGGGGCCTGGGGGGACTGGGATGGTGATAGGGTCGGTTGGGTGCTATGGGGACAGGACTGGTGGGACTGGGAGAGCCAATGGGACTGGGGGACTGGGATGG
The DNA here is from genome assembly GCA_021292215.1 of Lophura nycthemera. Classification (NCBI taxonomy): domain Eukaryota; kingdom Metazoa; phylum Chordata; class Aves; order Galliformes; family Phasianidae; genus Lophura; species Lophura nycthemera. The sequence goes on from JADANK010000737.1 coordinate 7,625, forward strand.
GCAATGGGGTCCATTGGGTGCTATGGGGTCGAGACTGGGGGGACTGGGGGGACTGGGATGGTGAATAGGGTCCATTGGGTTGTGTCTGTGGGATGGGTCCTGGGACTGGGGGGTGTGGGATCCCAATGGTATGGGTTGGGGATGGTGGTTGGGGGCTATGGGGTCAGGACTGGGGGGACTGGGATCACCAATGGGATCGGTTGGGTGCTGTGGGGTCGGGACGGGGGGCACTGGGTGGGTGTGCAAGGGGGCGTGGGTGTGGCATCACGTGGGTGTGCACAAGTGTGCAAACGCGTGCGATCCCGCACCCCGCGCACGGACATCGTGGGAGGTTGTTGTGCAAAGGGCTGCGGTTGTGTGTGAGCGTGCAGCGTGCGGAGATCGCTCTCTGCACACTATGTGGGTGCACACAAGGGTGTGAGGAGGAGCATGAGTGTGCAAGCAGACCGGCACCCCCGTGGTGTGTGTGTGTGGCACAAAGGGGGGTGGGCGTGCACAAGGATGTGGGTGTGCAATGTGGGGTCCACGAGTGTGCAACAACACATGAAGCCGTGTGCTTGTGCACGCTGTGAGGGAACACGTGGGTGTGAGAAGAGCTGTGGGTGTGCACTGTAGCACATGGGTGTGCAAGCATGCATGAGTGCATGCCCTCATGCACCCTATGTTGAAGCACGTGGGTGGGAACGGGTGTGCAAGATTGCACAAGCACACAGAAACACAAGCGTGTGGGCAGGTAACGGGCGTGCAAAGGGTGTGGGGGTGCACAGACCCACAGAAGGGAGTGTGTGAGTGTGCAAGAGCACACGAAGCCGAGTGCTTGTGCACACTAGGATGGAACACACAGGTGTGCAAGCGCTGTGGGAGTGCGCTACGGTGCGGGTGTGGATGGACACGTGGGGGTGGACGAGTGTGCAAGCGTGCGTGGCATCGAGACCCTGAGTGTACGTGGGTGTGAGCAGGGCTGCACGCTACAGCACGTGTGTGGGCATACAGGCGTGCAAGCACGCATGAGCGTGCGACCGCGTGTATCTTTACGGACCACACGAGCGTGCAAGGGGTGGCCGAGCTTTGGGGGTGCGCACAAGCAAACCTGGGGGAGGGGGGTTGGGTGGGGGAGGAAGAAGGGTGAGGGCGAGGGCCTTGCACAAGCGTGCAAGAAGCCGTGCCCTCATGCACACACAGGGTGGGTGTGAGCTCCACGGCCGCCTGTTGGTGAGCGTGCGAGCGGCGCTGGTGCAGCTACGTGCAGGACGAGCTGTTCCTGTCCCTGGCACTGAGCCCGGGGGGCCTCGCACGGGGACGGGACACGAGGGGGGGTTGGGGGGGGGTGGGAGGATGAAGGGGGGGTGGAAGTGGGTGTGCGAAGGGGGCGTGGTTATGCAAATGAGCGCTGATTTATGCTAATGGCACGAGGAGCGCACGAGGGTGGTGTGTGGGTGCGCTGGGTGCTGGGGTGGGGAGTCGTGGCTTCGTGGCTTGCACACGTGTGCGCAAGGGCACGCGAAGGGCTTGTGGGTTTGCACGTGGATGTGTCCGGCTTGCACCACGCCCCGCTTGCACGAGGATGCGCGTGTTTCACTGTATGACACAACGGGGCTGGTGACTTGCACGAGGACGCGCGAGGCGTTCACGAGGATGCGCCCAGCTCGCACGAGGACACAACAGCTCACACCACGATGCACGAGGAGCACAGCAGCTCCCACCACCGCACCCACAGGATGCACGAGGATGCACCCAACTCACACCGAAACGCACGAGGAGGTGCGGAGCTCACACGTGGCAGCGCACCAGGATGCACGTGGCTCACACGAGCGTGCACCAGGGCGCCCAGAACCCACAGCAAGATGCGCCACAACACACCCAGCTCACATGAGAGCACGTGGGGACACCCAGAGCGCGCACTGTGTTTCACGAGGATGCACCCAGCTTGCACGGGGATGCACCAGGACGCACGTGGCTCACACGAGGATGCACCAGGATGCCCTGAACCCACACCAGGCTACACCCAGCTCGCACAACACCACACGACGACAGCCAAAGCTTGCACGAGGATGCGCCAAGACACCCAGAGCTCACAAAAGGACACACTGGGGCACACGTGTCTCGCACGAGGACACGCTGGGATGCTTGGCTCTTGCACGAGGACCCATCGGGGTGCACGCGCCTTGCACGAGGGCCCACCAAGGACACCTGGGCCTCGCACCAGGATCCACCACGACACCCGGAGCTCTCGCACGAGGACACACCCAGCTCACACCCCCCACCCCTTTGCACACCCGTTAGAAGCAGGAGATCCCACAGCCCCCCCCCCACCCCCCACCCATTTAAAGGGCCACACACCCAATTCCACCCCACGACCCCTCCCCGCTCTGCCCACCGCCCCCCCCCCCATTTAAAGGGCCACACACCCAATTCCTCCCCACGACCCCTCCCTGGCTCTGCCCACCGCCCCCCCCAACCCCCAGTCATCCTTTAAGCCCCCCCCCCAACATGGGTCAGATCCTGACAACCCCCCCCCTCCTCCCCTATAGGAAGAATTCGGAGAGGAAGGGGGGGGTCGCAAAAGGGGGGGTTCCCAAATTAACCCCGGGGGGGGGTCTGGGGGTTCCGGGGGTGGGGGAATGGGGGGGGGTCGTTACTTATGAGGTCCCCCCACCAACCCCAGGGGGGCGGATCCCCCTCTTTAACCCACCACATTACATTCGGACCCCACCCGAAGGGGAGCGGGGGGGGGGGGGGGGGGAACCAAACGCCCCCCCCCCCCTCCCTCCAACCCCGGACCCCCTCCCCCCCCCCCCACAAACCCTGCACTCTCTGAACCCCCGCAGGGACTCGATCTCCTCTCCAGACAGGACCGGATCCTGACCCCCCCCCCCACTTCATCCCACGACACCCCCCGGAACTCAAGACCCCCCCCCAGGTGCCCCCACGACCCCCCCCCCCCCCCCATCCTCCACCAAACCCCACCAAGGGGCTGAATCCCCCTCTCTCATATAACAACCCGATCCTGCTCTCCCCCCCCACCCCCAAAGCCCCACGACCCCCCCCCTCCTCCCCAAGTTCACCAGGACCCCCCTCCCAGTACTCTATATCTACGGACTCACCCGGGACCCCCCCGTACCTTGTCCCGGGTCTCCCTTCCATGGCTGCCGCCGCCACCGCCCTCTGGAGCGCCCGCACCCACCCGCTCCGAGCCCCCTCCCCGGCCACGCCCCCCTCCCCGCAAACCACGCCCACATCGCTGTAAAGCCACGCCCACCTGTCACCCTCCCCCCCCCCCCCCCCCAACCCTCCTCCCCACCACCACCACCACCACCCCCCCCCCTTTGGCCTCCAGCCAATCAGCCCCCAGCTCATTACTTAGGCCACGCCCCTCCCCCCCGTTGGCCACGCCCCCCCTCATTCCTGGCTTTCAGCCAATGAAACTCCCCGCAGCTCGGCCACGCCCCCCCCATGCCCCCCCGCCCCCCCCCCAACCAACCCACCCCTCCACGTTCTGGCCTCCAGCCAATCAGATCGCGGCAATCTCACTTCGGTCACAGCCACCACCCTCCCCCCCCCCCCCCCCGGGCTTCCAGCCAATCAGACCCCAGCCTCACGCCTTGCCCCCCCCCCACCCTCCTCTGATCGCCAGCCAATGACCCCCCTTCCCTTCACCTTAGCCACGCCCCCTCCTGGCCTCCAACCAATAAGACCCCACCCTGACTCCCTGACCCCGCCCACTCTACCTAGACCACGCCTATGCTGGCCTCCAGCCAATGAGGACCCAGCCCCCTTCTTTTGGCCTTGCCCCCTTCCTGGCCTCCAGCCAATGAGAACCCCAGCCCACCCCCCCCCCAACCACCCCCCCCCACCCCCGTTCCTTGGCCACGCCCCCCCTCCTGGCATCTAGCCAATGAAACCCACCCTTCCACCCTGGACCACGCCCACCTGTCCACAGCCCCCCCCCCCCCCATGGCCGCCAGCCAATGAGAACCTCAGCCTCCCCCAATGGCCACGCCCCCATTCCTAACCACGCCCCCCCTTTTTAACCGCGCTCCGCGACAAGACCACGCCCCCTTCGAGCGCTTAGCCACGCCCCCTCCCCCAGGCCACGCCCCTCCTCCCCTCTCCCATCCTCCCACGGTCACCATTTTCTCCCCCCCCCCCCCCCCCATGGCGGTTCCCAACCCCCCCCCCACGGTCATTTCCAGCCCCCCCCGCACATTTCCGCATCCTTTCCCCAGCCCCCCGGACCACTTCTCCCCCTTCGCGGCCATTTCCATCCCATAATATCCGCTTCCATTCCTCCCCCCCCCCCCAGTCTGCCTCCGTGGCCTCCCCCAGGCCACGCCCCTTTTCCCCCTTAGACCACGCCCCTCATCTCACTCCCGCGCATGCGCAGCTCGCCCTCTCTTTCTCTTCCCGCGCTCTGAGCCGGAAGTGGTGACCCTGGAGCGTTAGAGTGACCCGGAAGCGGAAGTGAGAGGGGAGAGAGAAGCGCGTGTGAGCGGAGGAGCTGAAGCGGAGCGGAGCGGAACGGAGCCGCCATGTGAGGGGGAGATGGGACGGGGTGGGGGGGTAGAGGGGTGCTGGAGGACTGGGATATTGGGATAACGAGATGGTGGAGGACTGGGGTGTCGGGATATATCGAGATGGTGGAGGACTGGGGGGGCTGGGGTGCCGGGATACAGAGATGGTGGAGGACTGGGGTGCCGGGATATTGGGATGCTGGAGGACTGGGTTGCTGGGATGCTGGAGGACTGACGTGCCAGGATACTGAGATGCTGGAGGACTGGGGTGCCAGAATACTGGGGTGCTGGAGGACTGGGTTGTTGGGATGCTGTGATGCTGCAGGACTGAGGTGCCAGGATATTGAGATGCTGGAGGACTGAGGTGCCAGGATATTAAGATGCTGGAGGACTGAGGTGCCAGGATACTGAGATGCTGGAGGACTGGATTGCTGGGATGCTGGAGGACCGGGGTGCCAGGGATAGCAAGATGTTGGAGGACTGGGTTGTTGGGATGCTGGAGGACTGAGATGCTGGAGGTCTGGGTTGCTCGGATATTGAGATGGTGGAGGACTGGGGTGCTGGAGGACCGAGGTGCCAGGATACTGAAATGCTGGAGGACTGGATTGCTGTGATGCTGGAGGACTGGGGTGCTGGGATGCTGGGATGCTGCAGGACTGAGGTGCCAGGATACTGAGATGCTGGAGGACTGAGGTGCCAGAATACCAAGATGCTGGAGGACTGGATTGCTGGGATCCTGGAGGACTGAGGTGCCAGGATACTGAGATGCTGGAGGACTGGGATATTGGGTTATTGAGATGCTGGAGGACTGAGGTTCCAGGATACTGAAATGCTGGAGGACTGGGTTGCTGGGGAACTAGGGTGGCAGGATACTGAAATGCTGGAGGATTGGGGTGCTGGAGGACTGAGGTGCCAGGATACTGAGATGCTGGAGGACTGAGGTGCTGAGATACCAAGATGTTGGAGGACTGGGGTGCTGGGATGCTGGAGGACTGAGGTGCCAGGATACTGAGATGATGGAGGACTGGTGTGCCAGAATACTGGAATACTGGGCTGCTGGGATGCTGCAGGACTGGGTTGTTGGGATGCTGGAGGACTGAGGTGCCAGGATACTGAGATGCTGGAGGACTGAGGTGCTGGGATGCTGGAGGACTGGGATGCTGGAGGTTTGGGGTACCAGGATACTGAGATGCTGGAGGGCTGGGGTGCCAGAATACTGGAATACTGGGCTGCTGGGATGCTGGAGGACTGAGGTGCCAGGATACTGAGAAGCTGGAATACTGGGGTGCCAGAATACTGGAATACTGGGGTGCTGGGATGCTGGAGGACTGGGTTGCTGGGATGCTGTGTTACTGGGGTGCCAGGATACTGAGATGCTGGAGGACTGGAGTGCCAGAATACTGGAATACTGGGGTGCTGGGATGCTGCAGGACTGGGTTGTTGGGATGCTGTGTTACTGGGGTGCCAAGATACTGAGATGCTGGAGGACTGGGGTGCCAGAATACTGGAATACTGGGCTGCTGGGATGCTGGAGGACTGAGTTGTTGTGATGCTGGAGGACTGAGGTGCCACGATATTGAGATGCTGGAGGACTGGGGTGCTGGAGGTTTGGGGTGCCAGGATACTGAGATGCTGGAGGACTGGGGTTCCAGATACCAGGATGCTGGAGGACTGGACTGCTGGGGTCCTGGAGGACTGAGGTGCCAGGATACTGAGAAGCTGGAATACTGGGGTGCCAGAATACTGGAATACTGGGGTGCTGGGATGCTGGAGGACTGGGTTGCTGGGATGCTGTGTTACTGGGGTGCCAGTATACTGAAATGCTGGAGGACTGGGATGTTGGGGAACTGGGGTGCTGGGATGCTGGAGGTTTGGGGTGCCAGGATACCAAGATGCTGGAGGACTGCATTACCAGGATGCTGGAGGATTGGGGTGCCAGGATGCTGAGATGCTGGAGGATTGGGGTGCTGGGATACTGGGGGAACAAAGTAATGGGATATTGGGGTACTGGAGGCCTGGTGTACTGGGATTGTGGGGTACTGGGGGACTGGAGGACTGGTGTACTGGGATAGTGGGGTACTGGGGGACTGGTGTACTGGGATAGTGGGGTACTGGGGGACGGGGGACTGGGGATTGTGGGGTACTGGGGGTACTGGAGGACTGGGGTGCTGGGATAATGGGGTGTTGGGGTGCTGCGTTACTGGGAGTTGGAGGTACTGGGATGTTGGGGTAAGAAAGGATTGAGATGATGGGGTGTTGGGATATTGGGGTAATGGGGCACTGAGATGTGGGGATTTGGGGGCACTGGGACGCCAGAAGATGGGGACACTGGGACAGGGGAGACGCTGGGACATGAGGATGTTGGGGTATTGGGATAATGGGGACTCTGGGACGTGGGGACATTGGGGTGTGGGAATAGGGGGATGCTGAGACGTGGGAATGCAGGGACTCTGGGATATTGGGACATGGAGACATTGGGATTTGGGTTTATGGGACACCTGGAAATGGGGGTACGGGGACACTGGGACATGGAGACATCAGGATATGGGTATATGGGCACATTGGGATGGAGGAATGAGGGGACATTGGGACACGGAGACACTGGGATTTGGGTTTATGGGGACATTGGGACATGGGAATATGGGGACACTGGGATTTGGGTTTATGGGGACATGGGGACACGGAGATATTGGGATTTGGGTTCATGGGGACATTGGGACATGGAGACATTGGGATTTGGGTTTATAGGGACACGGAGACACTGGCATTTGGGTTTATGGGGACATTGGGACATGGAGACATCAGGGCATGGGGATATGGGGACATGGAGACATTGGGATTTGAGTTTATGGGGACATTGGGACATGGAGACACTGGGATTTGGGTTTATGGGGGCACGGAGGCACTGGGATTTGGGTTTATGGGGACATTGGGACACGGAGACACTGGGATTTGGCTTTACGGGGACACGGAGGCACTGGGATTTGGGTTTACGGGCACACTGTGGCCCTCAGGTTGCACCCAGCCCCCCCAGACCATTCACCCCATGTCCCCCCCCCCCAAAAAGGAGCCTCCTGAACAAACCCAAGAGCGAGATGACGCCGGAGGAGCTGCAGAAGCGCGAGGAGGAGGAGTTCAACACCGGGCCGCTGTCGGTGCTGACGCAGTCGGTGAAGAACAACACGCAGGTGCTCATCAACTGCCGCAACAACAAGAAGCTGCTGGGCCGCGTCAAGGCCTTCGACAGGTCAGGGGGAGGGGAAGCACTTCCGGGGTCACGTGGTGGGGGGGGGAGTGGCACTTCCGGGGTCAGTTTGTGGTATCAAGAAGCTGTTGGGCCGCGTCAAGGCCTTCGACAGGTCAGGGAGGAGGGGGGGGGGAAGCACTTCCGGGGTCACGTGGTTTTGGGGGGGGGGGTGGTGGCACTTCCGGGGTCAGTTTGTGGTGTCACGTGGGTGTTTGTGTTGTTGTACGGGGGAACTTCCGGGGTCGCGCGGTGTGGTTCCGTTGTTGCTTAACCCGGGTT
>JADANK010000738.1:0-16680 GCA_021292215.1 Lophura nycthemera
GAAAAATGGGGAGGGGCCGCAGGCTGAAAAAGGGGAGGGGTCACGAGGGGGGGGTCCCAACCCCAAAGACCCCCCGAAAGCCCCCCCCCTTTCTGCGCCCCCCCCCTTTCTGCCCCCCCCGTCGCTGCGCATGCTCGCCGTCCTGATGGGGGCGGAGCTGGGCTTGCCGCGGGGGCGTGGCTTAGTTGTAGCCCCGCCCCTTTTGGGCGCGGTTGGGCGTTGCTTGAGCGTTTGTGGTAGGCGTGGCTTGTGGCTGGTGGGCGTGGCCGGGCGGGGTTGTGGGCGTGGCCTGCGGGCGGATTATGTCAACCCCGCGGCAGCCGCAGCCCCGAGCGGGGAGCGGTGAGAGCAGGTAGGGGGGGGGGGGGGGGGGATGGGGGCTGCGAGGCGGTTTTGGGGCCGGGTGTGGGGTGATGTGGGGCGGCTGCAATGGCCGGTGGAGGGAATGGGGTGTGGAAGGGTCTGGGGGTGCGAGGAAAGGGTTTGCGTGGGGAGCGGGCGAATTGGGGAGGGGTTCTCCGTTGGGTCCGTGGGTGTGGTGGGGGCGGGGTTTTGTGGGTTGGGGGGTCGGGGGCGGGGAGGTGCGGGGTCTCTGTGGGGTTGGGAGTGGGGGAGAGGGGTCTGAGTGGGATGCGGGCTCAGGGAAGGTGTGGGGAGGGGGCTCAATGGGGTCTGTGGAGACGGGGTGATGTGGGGAGGGGGCTCTGTGGGGCTGCAACTGAGGGGAAGGGGAGGGTTGGGGGCTGAAATGGGGCGGGAGGGGCTGCGGGGGGGGGTTGTGGGGGTCTCCCGGGGTCTGCTGTGGAATTCTAGAGGGGGCTCTGTGGGGATCCTATGGGGCTGAGTCCTATAGGGCTCCCGTGGGGCCAAAGCGCTCTGCTGGGGACTCTGTGGGGTCTTTATGGATGTGGGGAGGGGCTCTGTGGGATTCCTGAGGGGCCGGGGAGCTACGGTAGGGGGGCGGGGGGGGGGCTCTATGGGGTCTGTAGGGGGCCGGGAGGTCTCTATGGGGTGTCGTGGTTCCGGGGAGGCTCTGTGGGGTCTTTATGGGGCCGGAGGGTCTCTTTGGGGTCTTTATGCCATCCATCCCATCCCGCGTCCAACAGATGGGTGGGGCCGGCGGGGGGGCGGTGCCGGGGCGGTGGGGGGTCCTCGCGCTTGGGGGGTCCTTAACCCGTCCTGACAGCCTCCCACCGGCGCCGTCACCCCCGATCGCCCCTCACCGCGCAGTTGGGTCGCGGCCCCACCGCTCACCGCTTACATGGCGGGGGGGAAGGGAATCCGTGGTCGGTCGTCGGTCCCCGTTCATTTCCCTACAGGTGCCCCCCCCCCTCGCTCCCCCCCCACCTGCAGCGCCTTTTTTTTTTTTTTTTTTTTTTTTTTTGAGGAGTGGCTCCGCATCCAATTTGGGGCGGCCCCGAAACCTCCAACCATATGGGGGGGGGGGGGGGGGGGGGGGAGGCACAGTCCGATGCCGATCCCGCACCTTCCCCCCCCCCCCTTCCCCCCCCCTAAGGAATGCGGGGCCAACAACGGCCCCTTGTTCCCATGGGGCCGCCCCCGCTTCCGCCCCACACCCAGCACCGGGGGGGGGGGGCTTTGGGGGCGTGGATCAATTTAGGGTTTTTTTTGGGGGGGGGGGAATGGGGCGGTCGGTGCGGGCGCTGTCCGTGGTGCTGAATTGGGGCGGTCGATGCGGGCGCTGTCCGTGGTGCTGAATCGGGACGGGCGTTGCTGGCGCTGTCCGTGGTGCTTAATTGGGGCGCTGTCCGTGGTGCTGGAATAGAGCGGCCGGGGGGAGGGGGGGGGGCGGTCGCTGTCCGCGGTGCTGAGTTGGGGCGCTGTCTGCGGTGCTGAAATGGAGATATCGGGAACGGGGGGTGGGGGTGGGGGGGGTGGGGTGGGGGGTTTCCCTTCGGGTTGTTGTGTCGTGAATCGCATGGTTGGGGCGGGGGGGGGGGGGGGGGATGTTTAAGGGATGGCTCATATAGGAGTGGGGGGGATGGGCGGAGGGGGGGGGGGCGGACTTACACACGCACTCGGACGTCGGGTCCCGAGCCAAGGTGACAGGTTCCCCATTAGCGATCGCCATGGCAACGGGTGCATCCGCGGCGGGGGAGGGGGAGGCGGTGGAGACCACACAATGGAGCTTCGCGCGTGGGGGGGGGCTGCACTCGGGGGGTGTCCCCGAGTGAGGGGGGGTCCCCTGGTGGCCGCTGGGCCCCACGATGTCTCCTCCCCTCTGGGGAGGGTCCTCAGGTGCTACCGTGGGGGAATCCGGCCCTACACCTCCCCCCAAAATGCATTTCTTGGGTCACTTTGGGGTGCCGTCCCCCTCCAGAAGTCACCCCCCTTCCCCCCAGGGCCGCGCAGCCGCCCGCTCCCGCCATGGCTCTGCCCCATGGGCTCGGCCTCCTCCTGCTCCTGTTGCTGGGGGGGCCTGGAGCCGCCATCACCATTCCCCCGGAGTGTGAGTGGGGCGGGGGGGGCGGGGCTTGCACTTCTTTTGCACGAGGGTTTCTTGCACGCTCGCCCCCCCCCCCTCCCCTTCCCCTTGCACGGCCGCTCACGATGGCCCCGTGGCTCCACACGGCCGGGGACTGGGGGGGGCTCTTCTCAACATTGTCTTTCTCCCCCCCCTTTGCATCCCGGGATGCAGATGGTGCACACGATTGTGAGTTTCGGAGGGGCCCGGGGGGTGTCTAAGGGGCTGTGGGTGGCCCTGAGATCCTCAGGTGGGGGCCGGGGGGTTGGAGGGGATCTCTGAGGTCACCAAGAGATTCCTGAGGGAGTCCCCGAGGTTCCTATGGGGTTTCTATGGGGTCCCTGTTGGGTCTCTGTGGTCCCCATGGGGTGTGGTCTATGGGAGTCCTTGTGGTGCCCGGGGGTGGGGGGTGGGGGGCAGAATTCTGGAAGCCCTAAGAGGGTTCCTGAGGGTCCTGTGGGGTCCCACGGGCCCTATGTGGTCCATGAGTTGGGTCTGGGCTCTACGGGTCCAGGGGTCGGGTCTGGCAGCGCCCATTCTCCCCACATGGGTTCCCTATAGGGCCATCCCCAGGGAGTCCCGTGTCCCCACCTGACCCCCCCCCCCCCCCCCCCTCCCCCCCAGTCCTGCAACCCCCCGAGCTGACAGAGGAACCTCCAGAACAACTCGTGGTCTTCCCCAGCGATGACATCGTCCTCAAATGTGCAGCCACCGGGAACCCCCCCGTCCAGTGAGCGCCCCCCATATCCAACCCCCCCTCCCCCCCTCCCTCCCCACACCCCGCCCCTCAACACCACCCCCATTCCCAGGTACCGATGGACCCGAGAGGATCAACCCTTCGTCCCCGAGGAGCACGGGGGGGTCTCGGTGCTCCCCGGCTCGGGGACTTTGGTCATCAACGCCACGTTGGCCGGACGCCTCCAAGGTCGCTTCCGCTGCTTCGCCACCAACGCCTTGGGCACCGCCGTGTCCCCCGAGGCCAACGTCATCGCCGAGAGTGAGCCACCCCCACAACCCCCCCCGGGAACCCCCGGGATCCCCCCCAAATCCGTTGGGTTCCCTTCATCCCCTTCTTGACCGACCCAAATCCATTGGGTTTCCCTCATCCCCTCTTGGCCAACCCAAATCCTTTGGGGTCTTTGAGGACCCTCCGAGGTCCATTGGGTTCCCTTCTTCCTCTGTTGGCCAACCCAAATCCTTTGGGGTCTTTGAGGACCCCCAAATCCAGTGGGTTTCTCTTATCCCCTCTTGGCCAACCCAAATCCTTTGGGGTATTTGAGGACCCCCCCCAGGTCCATTGGGTTCCCTTCTTCCCTTCTTGGCCAACCCAAATCCTTTGGGCTTCCCTTCATCCAATATTGGCCAACCCCATATCTTTGGGATCCCTCTGCCCCCCCAATGCCGCTACCCCCCCATTGCTGCCCCACAGACACCCCTCAGTGGCCGAAGGAGAAGGTGACCCCGGTGGAGGTGGAGGAGGGGGACCCCGTGGTGCTGCCCTGCGACCCCCCTGAGAGCGCTGTGCCCCCCAAGATCTATTGGCTCAACAGCGGTGAGTGCCCCAACCCCACTGCGCCCCACTGAACCCCACTGCATCCCACTGAACCCCATGGCGTCCCCCCAACCCCTTTGCATCCCATTGAACCCCACTGTGTCCCCTCAACCCCACTGAACCCCATTAAACCCCATTGCATCCCACTGAACCCCACGGTTGTCCCCCCAACCCCACTGCATCCCATTGAACCCACGGCATCTCCTCAACCCCATTGAACCCCACTGCATCCCATTGAACCCCACTGCAGCCCCCCAACCCCACTGCATCCTACTGAACCCCCCTCCACCCCCAAGCCCCCACTCCTACTCCCCAACCCCACCCCCCCTCCCCATTTCCTCACCCCACCACCCCACAGGGTCCATGTATGATACGGGGGGGGGTCTCTCCTTGGCCCCCCCCCCCGACTTGACCCCATTACACCCCACAGAGATTGTGCACATCGCTCAGGACGAGCGGGTCTCAATGGGGCAGGATGGGAACCTTTACTTCTCCAACGCCTTGGTGGGCGACAGCCGCCCCGATTACATCTGCCACGCTCACTTCCTCGGGCCCAGAACCATCATCCAGAAGGAGCCCCTCGACCTCCGCGTGGCCCCCAGTGCGTGGGACCCCCCCCCAAAAAAAAAAGGAACTCGACCCCCCCCAAAAAACCCCATTGATGCCCCATAGGATGGGCCCAACCCATTGGAAATTGAGAATGGTCAAATATGAGGTTGAGCCCATTGTGGACCCCACCCTAAAATTGACCCCCCCCCCAAAAAAAGAAACGACCCCCCTCAAAGAATGGACCCTCCCTCAAAGAACTGACCCCCCCCAAAAAAAGAAACCCCCCAAAAACCCCATTGCTGCCCCATAGGATGGGCCCAACCCATTGGAAATCCCATTTGACAAGGGTCAAAAATGGGCACTCAGTGACCCCCTTGAGCTCCCCCCAAAGAATGGACCCCTCCCCAATAAAAGGAACCGACCCCCCCCCAAAAAAAGCCCCATTGCTGCCCCATAGGATGGGCCCAACCCGTTGGAAATCCCATTTGAGAAAGGTCAAAAATGGGGCTGACCCCAACATGGACCCCTCCCCATAAAAGGACTCCACCCTAAAAGGACCCCCCGACCCCAAAAGAATGCCCCCCACCCCCCTCCAAAAAAAGGAACCCTAAAAGAGGCATTGGGGTCTCAGGGGAGATTTGGGGGTCTTTGGGGGAGGTCTCTGAGTGGGGGGGGGACCCTAAAAGAGGGTCTCTTGGGAGGGGCGGCCATAAATGGGACATCGGGATATCGGGGGGGGGATTTGGGGGTCTCTGGTGGGGAGGGGGAGACCCTAAAAGGGGCATGAGGGTCTCAGGGGGGGATTTGGGGGTCTTTGGGGGGGGTCTCTGAGGGACGGACCCTAAAAGGGGTATTGGGGTCTCCTGGGGGGGGGGGGGGGGGGGGCGCTCACCCTCCACCCCACTGCATCTCATGGGCTGTAGGCGGGGGGTGGGGGGGGGGTCCTTTTGGGGGCTCTGGGGGGGTCTCTGTTGGATGGGGTTGGGGTCCCACCTGTGTGCCCCCCCCCCCCCCCCCCAACCCCCCACCCAGGTAACGCGGTTCGGTCCCGCCGCCCCCGCCTGCTGCTGCCCCGGGACCCCCAAACCACCACCGTGGCCCTGAGGGGGGGGAGCGTCGTGTTGGAGTGCATCGCCGAGGGGCTGTGAGTGGGGGGGGGGGGGGGGGCGGGGGGGCGCGTGGGAGGGAGGGGGGTTTGGGGGGGGGGGGGAGGGGGAGGGGTGGGGGAGGGGGTCATGGGAGGTGGGTGGGGGGGGTGTTTGGGGGGGGAAAAATGGGGGAGGTTGGGGAGGGTTGGGGGGTCCTGGGGCGGAGGGGGGGGGGGTTGGGAGGGGATCTGTGGGGGGGTCTTGGGGGGGGGGGGCGGGGCACAGGGAGGGATTTGGGGGGGGCTCTATAGGAGGAAGGGCTCTGTAGGGTCTGTATAGGGCAGAGTAAGGGCTCTGTGGGACTCTATAGGGGCTCCATAGGGCGCTACAGGGGGCTCTATGGGGGTCTATAGGGGCTCTATAGGGTCTGTAAGGCTCTATAGGGGTAGGGCTCTATAGAGTCTCTATAGGAGCTCTATAGAGAGTCTATAGGGGCTCCATAGGGCTCTATAGGGCTCTATAAGGGCTCTATAGGAGTAGGGCTCTGTAGAGTCTCTATAGGAGCTCTACAGGGAGTCTATAGGGGCTCCATAGGGCTCTGTAAGGGCTCTATAGGGTTAGGGTTCGATAGAGTCTCTATAGGGGCTGTACAGAGTCAACAGGGGCTCTATAGGGCTCTATAGGGCTCTATAAGGGCTCTATGAGGGCTCTATAGGGGTAGGGCTCTACAGGGGCTCTATTGGGGTCCACGGGGCCTCCGCAGGGCTCCGTAGGGTCTGCACAGGGCTCTATAGGTGTCGGTGCCCCCCCCAGCCCCACTCCATCGGTCCGATGGCGGCGGCTGAACGGCCCCCTCCCCCCCCGGGCGGCGCTGGAGAACTTCAACAAAACGCTGCGGCTGTGGGGGGTGACGGAGAGCGACGACGGGGAATACGAATGCGTGGCTGAGAACGGGAGGGGGGCGGCCAAGGGGACACACAGCGTCACCGTGGAGGGTACGGGGGGGCTATGGGGGGGCTATGGGGCGGGCATGGGGTCGGTGCTGGGGGTCAATGGGGTGGGCTGGGGTCAGTGGGGTGGGAGTGGGGTCAATAGGGTGGGACTGCGGTCAATGGAGTCAATGGAATGGGTTTGGGGTCAATGAGGTGGGATTGGGGTCAATGGGGTGGGGTTGGGAGGGGGGCGGCCAAGGGGACACACAGCGTCACCGTGGAGGGTATGGGGGCGCTATGGGGGGGCTATGGGGTCTGCGGGGTCAATGGGGACAAGCTGGGGGTCAGTGGGTGGGACTGGGGTCAAGGGGGTGGGATTGGAGTCAATGGGAAGGGAGTGAGGTCAATGGGGTGGGGTTGGGGTCAATGGGGTCAATGGGGTCAAATGAGGTCAAGGTGGGAATGGGGTGACGGGAAGGGGGGCGGCCATGGGGGGCACAGGGTCACATGCAGGGTATGGGAGGGGGCTTTGGGGGGCTCAATGGGGTCAAGGGTCAATGGGGAGTGGGGGTCATGGGGCTGGGCATGGGGGTCAATGGGGTCAATGGGGTCATGGGGCTGGATGGGTCAATGGGGTCAAGGGATGGGGGTCATGGGGGTGCGGTTGGGGTCATGGGGGATTGGTCAATGGGGTCAATGGGGTGGATGTGGGGTCAATGGGGTCAATGGGGGGCATGCGGTCAATGGGATGAGTGTGGTGGGGGTCATTGGGGTGGATGCGTTGGGTTCAATGGTGGTCGATGGGTTTTGGGGTGAATGGGGTTGGGTCGGGGTCATGGGGTCAATGGGTGGGGTTTGGGTCAATGGGGTTGGGATTGGGTTCATGGGGTTTGTTGGGTTTCATGTGGGGTCAATGGGGTGGGGTTGGGGTCTATGGGGTGGGATTAGGTTCAATGGGGTGGGATTGGGGTCAGTGGGGTCAGTGGGGTGGGATTGGGGTCAATGGGATGAGGTTGGGGTCATTGGGGTGGGGTTGGATTCAATGGGTCAATGGGTTTGGGGTCAGTGGGGTGGGATCGGGGTCAATGGGGTGGGGTGTCCCTGACCCACCCGCCCCAACCCACCCCACCCCACCCCATAGCCGCCCCATATTGGGTGCAGCGGCCGCAGAGCGGGGTTTTCGGGCCGGGGGAGACGGTGAAGCTGAACTGCGAGGTGGGGGGGAAACCCCGACCCCAAATCCAATGGAGCATCAATGGGGTCCCCATAGAAGGTGAGTCGGGGGCTTTGGGTCTGTGGGGGGATTGGGGGTCTGTTGGGGGGGAGGGGTGTTGGGGACCTTTTGGGGGGATGGGGGGTTTTGGAGTGGATTTGGTGGATTGGGGTCTCTGTTTGGGATTGAGGGCCTTGAGGGTGGGGGGAGGGTTTGGTTTGGGGTCTCTGGGGGGATTTGGGGTCTTTGGGGGGGGGGCGATCGAATGAGGTTTGGGGGTCCTTGGTTGGGATGGGGGGTCCATGGGGAGGGATTTATTGGGGGTGGGGTTTGGGGGGTCCCTATAGGGATATGGGTTGGGGGTTTATGGGGGTCCTGGGCGATATTGGGGACCTGGGGGGTGGGTTGGATTTTGGGGGTCTCTATGGGTATATGGGGGGGCTTTTGGCGGGTCTATGGGGGAGGTTGGATTTGGTGGGTTTGGAGTACCTATGGGGACATGGGGGGGGTTTGGGGTCCTATGGGGGGGGATTTGGGGTTGGGGTCTCTATGGGGGGGGGGTGGATTTGGGGGTCCCTAGGGGGGGGTTGGATTTGGGGGTTCCTATGGGGGGTGGATTTGGGGGTCCCTATGGGGGGGTTGGATTTGGGGGTCCCTATAGGGGGGGGTGGATTTGGGGGGTCCCTATGGGGGGGTTGGATTTGGGGTTCCTATGGGGGGGGTTTGGATTTGGGGGTCCTATGGGAATGGGGGGGTTGGATTTGGGGGGGTCTCCCTATGGGGGGTGTTTGATTTGGGGGGTCCCTATGGGGGGCTTGGGATTTGGGGGTCTCTACGGGGGAGGGATTGGATTTGGGGATCCCTATGGGAAGGGGGGGTTGGATTTGGGGTCCCTATGGGGGGGTTTGGATTTGGGGTCCCTATGGGGGGGGTTGGATTTGGGGGTCCCTATGGGGGGGGTTGGATTTTGGGGGTCCCTATAGGGGGGGGTTGGATTTGGGGGTCCCTATGGGGGGGTTGGATTTGGGGGTTCCTATGGGGGGGGTTTGGATTTGGGGGTCCTTATGGGAAGGGGGGGTTGGATTTGGGGTCCCTATGGGGGGTTTAGATTTGGGGTCCCTATGGGGGGCTTGGGATTTGGGGGTCTCTACGGGGGAGGGATTGGATTTGGGGATCCCTATGGGAAGGGGGGGTTGGATTTGGGGTCCCTATGGGGGGGTTTGGATTTGGGGTCCCTATGGGGGGGGGTGGATTTGGGGTCCCTATGGGGGGACACGGGGGCGGTTTGGGGGATCCCCGTTTGTCACAAAGAATCCATGACAGGTGGGTTCTACTACGGGTTGGATTTGGGGGTCCCGACCCCCCCCCATTTTATCCCATCCCCCCCCTTCCCCCCCATAGCGCTGCCGGGCTCGGAGCGGCGCAGGCCGCGGGGGGGCTCCTTGGTTCTGCAGGATCTGCGGCCCAACGACACCGCGGTGCTGCAGTGCGAGGCTCGGAACCGCCACGGCCGCCTGCTGGCCAACGCCTTCCTTCACGTCGTGGGTGCGTGGCTACCGAAAAACCCCCCCGGGCTACCGAACCCACCCCGCCCCCCCGGGACGACAAGCCCCCCATACCCCCCCCTTTGGGCCACCAAACGACCCCCTGAGCAAACAAACCCCCCCCTCGAACCACAACCCCCCCCAATCCCCCCCCCCCCGGGTTATCAAACCCCCCCCAACCCCCCGCCCCCTTTGGGCCACCAACCCCCCCCCGCCGGACCACCACAATGCTCCCCCCCCGGGAACCAAACCCTCCCATAGCAACCATCCCCATAGAAACCCCGTAGCAACCGTCTCCATGGCAACCAATCCCCATAGCAACCACAACCCCATAGCAACCACATCCCATAGTAACCCCATAGCAACCCCATAGCAACCGTCTCCATGGCAACCACCCCCACAGCAGCCACATCCCATAGTAACCCCGTAGCAACCGTCCCCATAGCAACCCCAACCCCATAGCAACCCCATCCCATAGCAACCCCGTAGCAACCGTCTCCATGGCAACCATCCCCGTAGCAACCACATCCCATAGTAATCCCATAGCAACCCCATAGCAACCGTCTCCATGGCAACCATCCCCATAGCAACCACATCCCATAGTAACCCCACAGCAACCCCATACCAACCGTCTCCATACCAACCATCCCCATAGCAGCCACATCCCATAGTAACCCCGTAGCAACCGTCCCCATAGCAACCACAACCCCATAGCAACCCCATCCCATAGTAACCCCACAGCAACCACATCCCATAGTAACCCCGTAGCAACCGTCTCCATGGCAACCATCCCCATAGCAACGACCCCGGGCCGCCCCCCCCCATCTCCCCCCTTCCCATCTCCTTTACCGTCGCCATGGCAACGCCTCCTGCACCCCGTCTCCATAGCAACCAATCAGCGGCCGCCGTGGGGTCTCCATGGCAACGGTGCGGGGGGGGGGGGGGGGGGGGGGTGGGGGGGGGAAAGCCCTTTTGGGCCGGGCGGTGGGGGGGCGGGGGGGGGGGGGGGGGGGGGGGGGTTTTTTTTTTTTCCCCCCCCGGGGGGGGGGGGGGGGACGTGGGGGGGGGGGCGGTGGGGGGGGGTCCGCTGATTTGCCCCCCCCCCCCAAAAATCAGAACTTCCGGTGCGGGTGCTGACGGCGGACGGGCAGCTTTACCGGGTGGTGGAAAACCAAACGGCGCTGCTGCACTGCAGGGCCTTCGGGGCCCCCGCGCCCAACGTCGAGTGGTGGGAGCCCCCCCCCAGCCCCCCCCCCCAAGACCCCCCAATATCCCCCCCCATAAACCCCCCCCCAATACCCCCAAACCCCCCCCACCAGCCCCCCCGCCCCCCCCCCCCCAGTGGGGAGCCCCCCCCCCCCCCCCCCGTCCTTTCCCCCCCCCGAATACTTCGACCCCCCCCACTCCCCCAGTATGCCCAACCAGAAACCCCCCCTCACCCACCCCCAGGCCCCCCACCCCCCATTATACCTCAGACCCCCCCTTAAGACCCCCCATCCCCCCCATATCCCCATGCCCCCTTAAGACCCCCCCTACCCCCCCAACCTACCCCCAGGACCCCCCACCCCCATTAATACCCCAGACCCCCCCCCCCGTTCCCCCCCCCCCCCCCCAAAACCCCCCAA
The DNA here is from genome assembly GCA_021292215.1 of Lophura nycthemera. NCBI lineage: Eukaryota > Metazoa > Chordata > Aves > Galliformes > Phasianidae > Lophura > Lophura nycthemera. The sequence continues at coordinate 10,989 of JADANK010000738.1, forward strand.
AGCCCCCCAAAACCCCCCATATCCACCAGGGACCCCCCCCCACCACAACCCCCCCACATCCCCCCTACCCCCCCCCCCAGAACCCCCCCCCAAAACTCCCCAAATCCCCCCATAGCCCCCCCAAGACCCCCCCATCCATCTGATACCCCCCCCACATCCCCCTTCCCCCCCCATAGCCCCCCAACCCCCCCCCAAAACTCCCCAATACCCCCCCAAGCCCCCCCCCCAAGACCCCCCCCCATCCATTGAATACCCCCCCACATCCCCAAACCCCCCAAACCCCCCCCAACATCCACCCAAAAGCCCCCCAACCCCCCCAAACCTCCCCCTTTAACCCCCCCCAAGCCCCCCAACCCCCCCCCCTTAACAAAATCCCCCCCCCCCCCACAGGCTGACCCCCTCCTTGGAGCCGGCCCTGCAGGACGACCGCTCCTTCATGTTCACCAATGGGAGCCTGCGGCTGAGCGCCGTGCGGGGGGGGGACGGGGGGGTCTACAAATGTGTGGCCCGAAACGCCCACAGCAACGGCAGCATCACGGCCGTCCTGGAGGTCAGAGGTACCCGGACCCCCCCCCGCGAAAATTAGGGACCCCCCCCCCCCCTCATAAATACGTGGGACCACCCCCCCAAAAACGGGACCCATCGTTCCCAAAAGGCCCCCCCACACCCCCCCAAAATGGGCCCCCCCCCCCCCAATAGGGGATACCAATAGGGGACATCCAATGTGGAACCCCCCCCCAATATGTGGGACCGCCCCCCATAAATATATAGTGAACCCCCCCCCAAATATGGGGTACATCCAACACGGGACCCCCTCCCCAAAATGGGACCCCCCCCCCCCACTCCCAATAGGGGACATCCGACGTGGGACCCCCCCACAAATATGTGGGAAGCCCCCCCCAAAATGGGACCCCTCCCCTCCCAATAGGGGATACCAACAATACGGGACCCCCCCTCAAAATGAATGGGACCCCCCCTCCCAAATAAGGGACTCCCCTTGTGTGGACCCCCCCCAAATAAGATGGGGCCCACTCAGTGCCCCCCTTTCCCCCCTTTTCCACCCCCCCCTTTTTGCCCCCCCCCCCCCCCCCATTGCCCTACCCCCCATTCTGCCCCCCCTTTTTCCCCCCCTCCCCCCCTTTGTCCCCCCTCCCTCCCTTTTTTTGCCCCCCTTTCTGCCCCCCCCCCCACTTTTGCCCCCCCCCCCCGCAGCCCCCACCCGAATTTCGACCCCCCCCGCGCACCACGGCCAAGAAAGGTGAAACGGTGACCTTTCAATGCCGGGCGACCTTTGACCCCGCCGTGACCCCGGGGGAGCTGCGATGGCTGGGGGGGGCAGCCCCTGCCCGACGGACCCCCGGTGGGATCTGGGTGGGGGGGGGGGGGGGGATGTGGGGGGGGGGGGGTGTTATGGGGGATATTTGGGGGGGGAAGGGGAGGTGGGGGGGGGAGATGGGGGTATGGGGGATGGGGGGGAATTGGGGGGATTTGGGGGGATTATTTGGGGGATTTGGGGGATTTGGGGGGATTGGGGGGAATTTGGGGAATATGGGGGGTATGGGGGATTATGGGGAGATATGGGGGGGATATGGGGGGATATTGGGGGAATATGGGGGGATTGGGGGGCGTATATGGGGGATATGGGGGGGATATGGAGGGATTTGGGGGGTTGTGGGGGGTTATGGGAGGATATTGGGGGATATAGGGATACGGGGGGATATGGGGCAGCCATGGGCACAGCCCCTCTCGGCCGCCCCACAGATACTCGGTGACCGAGGAGTCGCTGACGGTGGCCAGCGTGGATTATGGGGACGAGGGAACCTTTCAGTGCCGTGCATCGACCCCACTGGACGCAGTCGAGGCCGAAGCGCAGCTCAGAGTCGTGGGTGAGGAACCCCCCAGGGACCCCCCACAACCCCATATAACCCCCATAACCCCATATAACCCCCATAACTCCATATAACCCCATATAACCCCATATAACCCCATATAACCCCAAATAACCCCCATAACCCCAAATAACCCCATATAACCCCCATAATCCCCCAATACCTCCCCATAGTGACCCCACAGCGGCACCCAGTGGTCACACGGCGTAATTACATCCCATAATCCCTTCATATAACCCCGTATAACCCCCATATGACACCACAGCGCCACCCAGTGGTCACGCCGCGTAATTACACCCCCGTGGCCACGCCCCGCAGCGCCACCCCGCGGTCACACCCGGTCATTACACCCCATAACCCCCCATATGACCCCATAGATCCCATATAACCCCCATACGACCCCCCATATAACCAACCCCACGTAACCACCCCATAACCCTCCACAGAGACTTCACAACCCCCCCCCCCCCGTGGTCACACCCCGTCATTACAACCCATAACCCCCCATCCAACCCCTGGGACCCCTACCGACCCACTGACCCCATTCTGCCCCACTCATCCCATCGACCCCATTGACCCCACTGACCCCATAGGCCGCCCCGGCCCCATACGGGACCTCCAAGTGATGGAGAAGGACGAACTCAGCGTGCAGCTCAAATGGACCCCGGGGGACGACCATAACAGCCCCATAGAGAGTAGGGGGGGTCTATGGGGTGTGGGGGGGGCCTATGGGGGTCCTATGGGGATTTGGGGTGGTCTGTGGGGTCCGCTGGGGATTTGGGGGGGTCTGTGGGGGTCCTATGGGGGTCCCATGTGGATCTATGGGGATCTGGGGGGGTCTATGGGGTCCTATGGGGGATCTATGGGGTTTGGGGGGGGGCTATGGGGGTTATAGGGGTCTATGGGGATTTAGGGGAGGGTCTATGGGGTCCGGGGGTCTCTATGGGGGGGGTCCTATGAGGGGGGGGTCTTAGGGGGGAAGTCCTTGGGGATCTGGGGGGGGGGGTTCTGGGGGGGGGGGTCCATGGGGTCTGGGGGTCTCTATGGGGGGGTTCTATGGTGAGGGGGGGTCCTAAGGGGGGGGGGGGGTCCAATGGGAGGGTCTATGGGGATTTGGGAGGGGTCTATGGGGATTTGGGGGGGGTCTATGGGGGGTTGGGGAGGGGGTCTACGGTCGCCCTCTGGCTCCGCCCCCCCCCACTAATTACGGCCCCCCCCTTAATTAGAGTTCGTGGTGGAGGAGGAGGAGGGGATTTTCAGCGCCGGGCGCTTCGTGGAGCGGCTGACGGTGCCGGGGGAGCAGCCCTGGACCCCCCCCCTCCCCCTGTCCCCGTACGGCCGCTTCCGCTTCCGGGTGGTCGCCGTCAACGCCTATGGGAGGGGGGAGCACAGCGCCCCCAGCGCCCCCATCGAGACCCCCCCCGCGGGTAAGGAAACCCCAGAAACCCCATAAACCCCTCAGGGACCCCATGCGGACCCATAGGGACCCCCAGACCCCATAAGGACCCATAGACCCCATAGGGACCCCACAAACCCCATAGAGATCCATAGACCTGATAGACCCCATCAGGACCCCATAGAGACCCATAGACTCCATGCGGACCCATAGGGACCCCCAGACCCCATAAGGACCCATAGACCCCATAGGCACCCCACAAAGTCCATAGAGACCCATAGATCCCATACGGACCCATAGGGACTCCCAGACCCCATAAGGAGCCATAGACCCCATAGGGACCCCACAAAGTCCATAGAGACCCATAGACCCCATACGGACCCATAAGGACCCCCAGACCCTATAAGGACCCAGAAACCCCATAGGGACCCATAGATCCCATAGGGATCCCGTAGATCCCATAGGGACTCATAGACCCCATAAGGACCCATAGGGACCCCCAGACCCCATAAGGACCCATAGAACCCACAGGGACCCCATAGATCCCATAGAGACCCATAGAACCCATAGGGACCCATAGATCCCATAGGGAACCACAGACCACATCGGGACTTTATAGACCCTATAGGGTCCATATGGGGTCATTGACCCCATAGGGACCCCAAAGACCCCATAGGGACCCCATAGAGACCCTGTTGACCCCATAGGGACCCCATAGGGACTCTATTTATCCCATAGACCCCATAGACCCCATAGGGACTCCATAGACCCCATAGGGACCCCATTGACCCCATAGGGACCCTATTTATCCCATAGACCCCATAGGGACCCCATAGACCCCATAGACCCCATAGGGACTCCACTGACCCCATAGGGACCCCATTGACCCCATAGGGACTCCACAGACCCCATAGGGACCCCATTGACTCCATAGGGACCCCATTTATTCCATAGACCCCATAGAGACCCCATTGACCCCATAGACCCCATAGGGACCCCACTGACCCCATAGGGACCCCATTGACTCCATAGGCACCCCATAGTCCCCAAGTTCCCCCCCGACCCTATAGAGACCCCACTGACCCCACAAACTGACCCCCCCCTCCCCCTCGTCCTCCCCACACATTTGGGGGGAGGAGGGGGGTCGGTTATGGGTTTTTTCTTTTTATGGGGTGGGGGCGCATCTGACCCTATTTGTGACCCCAAAGCTCCTGAACGGAACCCGGGGGGGGTCCGCGGGGAGGGGAACGAGACCGGGAACCTCGTGATCACGTGGGAGGTACGGGGGGTTATGGGGTCGGGGGGGGGTTATAGGGTCAGGGGGGTGTTATGGGGTTGGGGTCCTAGGGGGGGGGGGAGGTCGTGTAAGGTGGGAATGTTGTGGGGTTGGGGTTATGGGGTGAGGGGGGGGTTTAGGGTGGGGGGGTCTTATGGGGGAGTTTATGGGGTGGGGGGTCCCGGGGGGGGGGTTATGGGGCGGGGGGTTATGGGGTGGGGGTCCTGTGGGGGGTTATGGGGCAGGGGGGGGGGGGTTATGGGGTGGGGGGTCTTATAGGGGGAGTTATGGGGTGGGAGTCCTGTAGGGGGGTTTATGGGGTAGGGGTCTTATAGGGGAAGTTATGGGGTGGGGGGTCCTTGTAGGGGGGGTTATGGGGGAGGGGGCTCTATGGGGTGGAGGGGGGGTAATGGTGTGGGTTGTCTTACAGGGGGGGATTTATGGGGTGGGGTGGGGGGTTCCTATAGGGGGGGTTATGAGGCTGGGGGCTTATGGGGTGGGGGTTCTGTGGGATGGGGTTCTAAGGGTGGTGGGGGGGGTCTTGGGGGGTCCTATGGGGGGGGGGGGGTCTATGGGGTCGGGGGGGGGGCTAAGGGGCGGGGTGGGTTTTTCTATAGGGTGGGGATTTTTGGGGAGGGTCTGTAGGGCGGGGAAGTCCGTAGGGGGGGTCTTATAGGGTGGGGGGCTTTTTAGGGGGTTTCTATGGGGTGGGGAGTCTATGGGGGGGGGTCTATAGGGTGGGGTTTTATGGGGTGGGGGTCTTTAGGTGAGGGGGTGGGTTGTTCTATAGGGTGGGGGGTCTTTAGAGGGGGTCATATAGGGTGGGGGGTGTTTAGGGGGGGTTCTATGGGGTGGGGGGTCTTTAGGGGGGGTTTCTACAGGGCGGGGGTCCTCTAGGGGGCGTCCTATGGGATGCGGTCCTACAGGGGCGGGTCTGGGGTTTATCTGGGGGGGGGGTCGACCCCCCCTCACCCCCCCCCCCATTTTTTTTAGCCCCCCCCCCCCCCAGGCCTGGAACGCCCCCTGGGTTCGGTACCGCGTTCAATGGCGGCCATTGGAGGAGGGGGGCGCCGGGCTCCCCCCCCCCCCGGGGGGCTTCCCGTGGTCCGAACGCAGCGCCGAAGCCCCCCC
>JADANK010000739.1:0-18207 GCA_021292215.1 Lophura nycthemera
CGATGGGGTTTTAAGGGTTCCTGGGGCTCCTCTAGTCAGCGGTTTTTATTTTTTTTAAGCACTGTGAAATCTGTGGAGCAGGTGATGGAACACCGTGAACCCCTTGTACGCAGGCGGGTTTTGCGATGGCTGTGGGACGCTCACTTAAAGATGGAATGGGGGTCACAAGGGGCTCGCCTTGCTCCCTGGGGTTTATTCTTCCAGCCCAATAAGCTACGTGGCTGGTGATAGAGTGAGGCGCGTGTATCAGGCTGGGACCTGAGCTTAAGAAAACCCCCAGCCCCAGTGGCCGTTTTCTTCGTCCTCACTTAGTGTAATACAGTCTCCACTACTTGAGCATACTGAACACAAGTATTCTGTTCCTGTTTTGTCTGGTTCTCTCCTAGACCTCCCTTACAGATTTGTCAGTAGTAACAGATGTCAGGGCATAGTTCTCAGAGCACACTGGCCAACTGCCCTTGGGTCCTGTGGTTCTTTCTGTTTTTATGGCAGATCTGGCTTCGTATTTATAGGAAACAAAGGACTGTCCTCCTCCGGACCACTTGGTCAGGATCACCCCAGATGTCTGCTGGCCACATTGAACATGGACACTGAGGACATTCTGACCTTCTCATGCTCACAGAAGAAAACTGCCTTTTGGAAAGAGACTTTACCACGATGACCATTAGCTGTATTAATTTATCTTTTTTTTTTTTTTTTTCCTTTTTCCCCCAGTACTTCTCCTTGAAAACCTGCTGAAAGGGAAAATGGGTGATTTGCGCGCATCTTTCAGGGAGATTCTCCTAATTTTTTCTTAATAGCCCAATCCACGGAGACAGGGATTGCATAAGGATCTGTGCGTACGGAAGATACCTCTTAGTTCATATCTGTCCATTCAGTAGTTCTTGCCTCTTTTGGGATCCCGAAAAGTACCTGTTCTGGTGATTTTGGATTATTTTATGAAAGCAAGGGTTGGGATGTTACCCAATAACAGTGATGATTTCTCTCTGGTTTTCTAAATGTTGGAGGCTTTAGAGCAGCTGTGAGTGCAGGGGTGCATCTCTGCGCAGCCTGATGTGTCATTATGAGTAGTCAGTGCACAGGACAGTGTGTGTAATTGACCTTTTCTGATGTTCAGAGTACGCTCCCTCTGCCTTTACAGGTTTTGCCGTGCAAGCCCAGATCTGCAGACTGCAGCTAGCACGTTGCTTTGTCCCGTTTGGTCACTGAGTGGATGCTACTGGTACTTATCTCTCTACATCACTTTCTTTCTGGAGAAACAGGAGCGGCAGTATGCGCAAAGCTACAAGCGTTGTTGTTAGAGCATGACCTGAACCAGACACAGGCCATTAAAGATCGACTTCATAAGTATGTCAGGGAGCTGGAACAGGCCAGTGACGACTTGGGAAGTGCAAAGAGGTGAGGGCTGCAAAACTCTTACTTCCTTACATGTTCACTAGAGCTGCACTGGGCGTGGATGTCCCTACCTGGATAGCAGTGGGGCATAGGTGTCCATTGGCACCCTGGTGCAGCAGGCAGAGTGGGGCTGCCACACGCTGCCGCTGCCCATGGATGGATGGTACCTGCTGGGATGCCCTGCAGCACCTCATAGTACACGATGAAGGTGCGTCCCTCCTTCATTTCCTTCCACCATCATAGACTGCCACTAGGTTGGTCAAGCAGGATTTACCCTTGGTGAAGCCGTGCTGGTTCTCCTGTATCACCTCCCTGACATGTGTGTGCCTTAGCGCGACTTCCACGAGGATCTCCTCTGTGCTCTTTCCCAGCACGGAGGTGAGACTGTTATGTTGGTAGTTCCCAGGATCGTTCTCTCTTCCCTTCTTAAAAATGGGTGGTGCTGCCTTTTCTCCATTCACCGGGGACTTCACCTGATTGCCATGACCTTTCAAATATCATCGAGAGTGGCTCGGCAGCTGCATCACCAAACTCCCTTAAGACTCTGTGATGCGTCTAATCGGGTCCTATAGAATCCTGGATTTCCGGTTCTACAGGTGGACTGGAACCTGGGGGTGGCAGGGATGGCACTGCTTCCTCAATCCCCACCTACCAAATCTAATATTTGAGGGCTGTGTGATGAGCACACGTTAGAGAAGCCGGAGGCAGAACTGTCGAGTAGCTCAGCCTTCTCCTTGTCTGTTACCAGCTACAGTGCTGCTGGTAAGCAGCATCGTGCACAGAGCACGGCTGCCTTGCTCAGAGAACGGGGCACTGCAGTGCACTTTTGTGCTGGAGGCGCTGCCTTGCACGTGCGGGACAGTGCCTTCATCACTGTATTGCAATCAACAGGTGGTGGCAGGGAGCCGCAGTGCTCCTGGGCGGTGTAACAGCTGCACCGAGAAATCTGTGGCTCTTCATGAGAGCAGCGAGAAATAGAAAGTTTCGTTTCCTGGAACGCCCTGACTTTGCTGACTGGCTGCTGGCTGCCCAAACCGGGAAGGACAGTGTACCCCCACCCATGTTTACCCAGTGCTTACTGCAATGTAGTAACAATGTTACTGTGCTGCAGGCTACTCTATAGTCTGCCTGTTTTCTTCCTCCTGAGTTCTTGACTCTGGCCTTTCCCTGCAGTCTTGCCCGTGCCTTGGCTTTCCTTTGGGTGCTCCTTGTGGCGTTTTCTTTGCCCTTGCCCTTTCCTTGGCAGTTCTCCATGGCGTTTTCCTTGCCCTTGCCTTTGCCTGCCCTGGGCGTTCTGCTTGCCTTTGCCTCACTGGGATTGGCTGGGAGGCAGCATTAACTTTCTTCTTGACCTGAACCCCAAGCTTTGCGGAGCTCTAAAGATAAATATATCTACCCACAGCGTTTAGCTCTAAACCTAACGCTTTTAGCAAGGAGTGAAGAGTCTGGGGATCGTACCAGCAGGTGCACTTGCTGAGTTTCCCCAGAGCTGCTGAGCAGGCAGACTTCCCAGCTGTGCCGACTGTGCCCTGACCTCCAAACTCCTTTGTGTCGTCATGTCTCACAGCCCCTGGCATTTTGCTACGGCGCTGCTCGTAAGAGCGATGTGCACGGGGTGCAGCCCCCGCGTATGTGGGGCAGTGCCTTCGTTACTGTATTGTGTTTAACAGGTGGCAACGGAAGAGGGTCTGCTGTTTCTCCAAACAACATTGTTTGCTATCCTGTCTCTGGAATGCAAGGGAGCATGCTCGGACAGTAAAGCCACAAATTAACAAAGCAGCAGCAAATTGGCGGATGGAATTCTGGAGTTGGAGCTGATAAGACGACTGCCTGGAGTGAGTCGAGCATCCTTCAGCTTGAACCAGGTCAAAGTGTGCACAGCAAGAAAGACATGGCCTTCGTCAAAAGACCACCAGATGACCCTGAGAGATACCTCGCACGTGTAAAAGAACTGAGACCTGGGGCGAGAAAAAATGTCAATCCTACTGGGGACTCGCTGTAATAACCCAACCTTTTCTTGGACTTCCCCCAGACGGCGAGCTCGGGCTTTACAGGCTAGAGGTGGAGCTAACACAGAGACCTCTGGATTTTCAAAAAGGAACAAGAAGGCTGAGAATCGGGTGCTTTCTTTGACGTTTTTACTGGCTGTCCTACTTGAGGATTCTGCCTGTCCACAGGCACGTTTGGTTGGTTTGCCTGGAACTTAGGAGCCTGGTGCTTATGACTTCGGTTCTTTGTGACACAGAGCTGCGCCCTTTGCTGCCCAGACCAAAGGCACATGTTGTTGGAAGAGATTACTCTATGCATTTTACTTTTTTTCTTTAATGCTTTTAAAGAGTCACCTTCAAACAGGTAACATATACAACTTGTTTGTTTGTTTTCCTTTTTTCCTTCGAGCACTGGTTCGGGGGAAATTGGATGCTTTCTTCTCTGCCGCTATGTTTCCCGCAGTGGAATTTGGGGAATGGCTTCTGTTGCTGATTTTTCAATACTGAAGAAACATAGCATTCTTTTTATTCTGCCTATGTAGAACTCCCTTTGTTTCCTCTGTAGTTTTGAGTCGTGCTCTGGAACAGAATGTTCAGCTGAATCTAGAACAGCTGCCAAAGAGGAGTCTGCGGGCAAGTGGCTCTGGATTTCCCAGACAGAGGTCGTAAAGCTCCTTGCCTGCTCACGAAGCATTCTCATTGTTTTTATACAGTGTTCTATTTTACTGCTGTATTGAGACTTTTATGAAAAGTCCTTTGTTTCCCAAAGGTGATGCTGAGAAACACGCCTCATGACGACTTACGCATACCTCACATTTCATATTAATTCTCCCTTTGGGTCAAAAGTAGACCAAATCCTTGAAACCGTGCCTGGGAATCCCACTGATATTAAAACAGGTCAGCAGTGGTGCCCACGGTCAGAACGCCCTGCGGCGCGGCGGCAGATCCTGGCATTGACTGTGAATGGAAGAACTGACGACAAATCGCTCGATATCAAAATTGACCCGGTGGATATTTACAAGCGTCGGGAGACCCAGACGGGATCTCAGAGTTGCATGGCCAGGTACAGAAGTTGTTTTACTGGGTTTTTTTGTTTGTTTTCTTTTGCAACGTTAAGGGTTGTTAATCATTCCTCGCCATCCTTGGCTTCACTGCGCCCACCTGTCCAACTGATACCAGCTTCTTCATCACCTCAGATGCCTTCAAAAAAAAAAAAAAGCATGACAAAATCAATTTGATGATGACTTATTTATTTACAGATATTCTTAAGCACTTAGCAGAATTTTGCTGGGTATAGAGAAGTTTTCCTTGTTTTTCTTCGTCTTTTTGCAATTGACGTAACTTTCTCCTCCGTCAACCCCCACCTAACTGCGTTTTTCCTCTGCCCTCACGAGAAAGAAGGAACGCAGCGCCAGAAGCTGTGGCGCGGCTCCGCGTCAATCCAGTCGGAGCTGTTGTTTCCGCGGTCTCCGGTGCCCCCTCGTGGCCGATCGGTGGAATTGCGGCCGTGTACGTTCGGTGCCGCAGGCAGCGGTACGCATGCGCGCAGGCACGCGGAAGTGGTGCACGGACGTTCTCGTCGCTCTGCGCAGCGAATCTGCCGAGCTTTGTTATGGTCAGTCCTCCGGGCAACAGCACGCATGCGCCAGGGAACTCATCCATAGCTTTCAAATCTACAAAGCCCTGAGATGCAGTCGAGCAGTCAATTCCCGCTGGCTCAGCAATGGTTTTCTCTCTTGCTGTCGGAAGTGCTCCTTGTCTACTTCCTCGGACGCTTTGACACTCGAGCCTGCCTCGGGAACAGGCTTCTGGCTGCCAGCGGCCCCTGCGCCCGTCGCCTGCGCAATGAGGAGCGGAAAACAACGCGCGCGTGGGTGCGTACTCGAAAACGCTCATGCGAAACGGTCGGTGCACGTTGCCGCGCGCACAGCGCAGCGCCAAGCGAGGCGCATGCGCGCTGCGGTCCCAGGGCTGGCGCACGCGTAGACCCGTCACGAGGCAAGCGCGTGCGCAGTGCGGTGTCGATTGCGGCGCATGCGCGGTCTCGAGAGTTGCACATGCGCAGTGTGATGCCGATAAAGGCGCATGCGCCTTGCGGTGCCGCCTCGGGGGTGCACGCGCACTGCTTTTTCGAGGCTCGCGCATACGCAATGCGCTGCGCGAGTGGCACATGCGTAGTGCGGTGCGGAGGGTAGCGCTTGCGCAGTGCAGCGTCGAGGCTTGGGCATGCGTAGTGCTCTGCCGCGAGGGGCGCATGCGTAGCGCCGAGCCGATACCGGCACATGCGCACTGCAGTGCCCGGGCTCGCGCGTGCGTGTTGCTCTCCCGAGGGTGGCTGGTGGCGGGTTGCTGCCGCGTCGGTGCTGCTGCACGCCGGTACCGCGACCGCGAATCTCCGAGCTGCTCGCGTTCCGCTGCCGCCGAGAGGGCTTTTAAACGGCTGGGGGACGGTGCAGGGCTGGGGGTGGAAAGGGACTTTGCTGGTTCACCGGGGCGGAGAGGAAGTTGGATGCCACGAGGCGCTGAGGGGCAGCTGTGAGCCCAAGCGGTCCGCTTCCGCGTGGGCTTGGGCATAAAAGGGCGGAAATAGACGAGGGGCATCCTGGATTAGAAAGGGAGGATATCGCTGGGCCGGCGGTCCGAGAATCGACTGCTTGCCCGTCCCCGCCGTGGTTTGTCGAAACAATTGCTGTCTTTAAGTGGACGGGCGCGCGGTCGCTATTAGCTGGAGGACTGATCACCATAGAGAGCGGCGCATTAACTGCGCAGAGCGGTTAAAACGCCACTTCCGCATTTGTACGCGCATGCGTTGTGCTGCTTGCGGGACGCGGCGACAGACAGCGGCAGTTCCGCGCGTGGGCCACGGGGTGTCAGCAAAGACCGCGGAAAGAACTTTTCTGGCGGGATTGACCCGCGTTTTTCTCCCCTGGCGATCCGTTCTCTGCGTGTCTTGTGATGACGGGAGAAGAACGCGAAATTAGAAGCGGAGGGGTTGTGGGGGGAAAGACGAAGAAAAAAAGAGAGAGACTGCCCCAAACCCAGGCGAGCTCTGCTAAGTGCTTATAAGTAGCTGTGAAGAAAAAAGTTCTTTTTTTTTTTTTTTTTTTCTTTTTGCCAGCATCTGTTGCATTGTTTCTAAATGTTCACAGACCAAAATGCAACTGCCCGGCAAACTTAATGACAACGAAATTAAAGCCCATTGGCAGAAAGCGCAGGGCCACATTAATGTTCACTCAGCCTCTGTCTTGTTCCTACTTTAATGTATTTTTTCCCAAGGGCCTTTCTTCAACTCCAGGTTTCATTTTTGGCTTTTTATTCTTTCTTATGCCCTAAAATGGGTAGTGTTAGGCCCTAGCAGGCCTACGCAGGCAGTCACAGCACAAAGTCGCTGTTTTGAGATTAGTGTGGACCGTTACAGTGTTTCCACAAAGACTAACGAAAACTGCAGTTCTCCGCCTAAGTTTGCAGATGGAAAAAATTAATTCACCTGCATGGAACGAATCGACGCGTCACAGCTGCCATCGGCAAGATGGCCCGAGAGTTGTGCGGGTCTATCGGGCTCAGCTGCAGCTTTTCATCTTTTCAGCTGCCCTTCTCTGGTCCTCCTGCAGCTGGACAGATAGCCGACAAGGGCACGGGGTATACGCAGGCCCTCCCCGGCCAGCTGCAGCAGTCGCTCCTTTTTTGAGGATTACTTGTTCACATACCCAGTTTCCAGCTCATTCCCTTTGGAAAGCTTTTCTTGCGCTCCACGTTACTAGTGCACAATAGAAGTTAAGCCAGTTAAGCCTCTCTCAAGCCCAAGGAGTCCAATGTGCAAGCTGTTTTTTGTTTGGGTCTGTCTGTTTTTTTCCGGGTGTAGGGGGCAGGCATTTGAGATCGCTGAGCTGTGTGAAAAAAGTCAGTGTCAGAAAGGCCTCTCTCTGATGCCAATGAATATGTCGTTTCCTAAAGCCTAGTCAGTCTTCTCTGCTGGTTGCAGAGAGTTGAGCTATTACGTATGGCCAAGACGGAAATGTAATCGGTGAAATAGGTGGAGTTGCTCCTTCTGGTAATTTAATACCTCACCGTGGTATAAGGCGGATGAATGCTGGCTTTGTACCAAAGCACTTAGTAACCCTGAGATTCAAACCTTAATGCTTTCCAGCAAATTTATATTTTCAGGTAGTGCTGAGATGCGGTGACTATTGTTCGCATATTTTCACGTGTCACTGATTAGATTGGTTTTCAAAACAGGCGCAGCAGAAAACTATTCTCATTGACCGGAACTGATTTCTAATAGGATTCTGTTGTTTTTGCCTCTGGGCTTTGTGTTAAAATAGTAATTTCTGGGGGCTGGCAGGTGCTATCAATATCAGAGATGGGCAAATAAGGCATAAATCTGTGTCCTCTAGTAAGTTGGATATGAGCAAGCCGGGTACTTTATTATGGGAAATTGTAAAGCTGTTTTTCTAGGAATGGTGCAGCTGTGTCTCACTTGTGTGGGCAGCTGGTGCCTAGACATAAAGGAGACTTGTTAAGCGCTCTGCTGACACGTAGGGATGGATGGAAAATTACAAGGGGGAGCTTGAGCATGTATGTATAGAATGTAAGGACCTGCAGTTAAGGATTTGGATTTGCATCTGAGTCCGTGCCTTCAGATGACGCAAGCGCTATGCCTTATCACCCAGTGGAAACGGTCAAAGAGCTGCTTTGGGACAGAATGTTTCTATTGCTCAGAAAGTGTGGCCTTCCAAGGTACTTCAGGTATCCCGAAGAACAGAAGCAAGCAGTAATGATTCCTTTCTCTCTCGATGCCAATACTTGTAGGTAGTGCGCTTGAGAAAGACCTTGGAGGCTTTCCTCAGCCTCTTGCTTTCCTCATACCTTTACAAAAGCGGACTGCCAGAAAACAAGAAGACTTCACATGCTTTTTGAGTTTGGTTATTTTATGGTGTTTTTTAATTTTTTTTAGATGTTTTTTAGTCCAATGTGATAAATTCTCAGTCATACAACTGATAAATTTTCAAGGTCTTTGTGCCGAATGGACCATGCTCCAGTTGAACATCAAGCGGAGCAGGAGGTAGTCTTCATCTATGTGGATGAAAATATGGAATGTTGATGGGATGCTGCTGTATTATGGAGAGGAATCTCCGCATCCCCCAGGCTCAGCCAATACACGGACACAGATTTCTGGATGGTGACCATCACTTTCTGCCACCGCTCCTGCTGCCTAGTTTCTCTTCATCATCGGTATCCAGCAGGAGATCACGAAGCTGTGGAGGCACAGTCGTATCCAGGTCATCATCTGAAACTTCTTCCACCAGGTTGGAAGGGACCAGTCCTCTTGTGCCATCCGTCAGCTCTCCCAGAAACCAGCCGTCTTCATCTACGTCTCCAAAGATGTAAAGGTATTGTCCAGCAGTCAGTGGAAGCTCGTTCTCTGGGTCCTCATTAGGGCCCTCAAAAGGATTGTAGCTGTGACGAGCTATGAATCTTCGAATTAGTGGTGGTGATCGTCGGCGAGAATGCAGGCTGCACCTTGCCATCAGCCACCCTCCCGACTTCTCCAGCCATTCCTGTTCTGGATTTCCGTGCGGCTCCAGCTTTTTCCCAGTCTCCCTTTCCAAATGCTGCCCCTGCCGCTGGTTGGCTTCCTCTGCCTTTTCTGCGGCCTCTCTGGATGTGGAAGAGGCCTCCTTGAGCTGCCGGACTGTTTCCCGCAGCTGCTTGGTAAGGAGGCTGAGCGTATGCGTCTTGTCCTTGAGCCGCTCCACCTCCTCCCTCATCTGCTGAGAGCTTCTGTTCCTCAGCAGGCAGTTCTCCTCTCCAAGGAGGCTGCATTGTCTCTGCAAGTCCTTCAGTGCCCTCAGCAGACGGGCACTCTGCTCCCGCAGCTCCCTGTGCTCAGGTGGGCAGGCCTCTTGTTGCTCTGCAGCCTGAACACCCGCTTCTGCTACAGCCCGACGGCAGGCTGGCCTTTGCCGCGTGCGCGGCCCAGCGGCTGCAGCCCTGGCCCCGTTGCAGGAGGCGGGCGGCTGCCCCTCACCGTGCTCCAGGATGTAACGCAGGAAGCGTCTCCTCTGCTCCTGCAGTTCGCGCTGGAGGCGCAGGACGTGGGCGGCCTGCTCTCCACAGGGCTTCCTGCAGAGCTGCCGCTGGACTTCCTGCTGCAGTCTGTGGGCCTCTCTGCTGCTATCGCCACGCAGCAGCTCCTTTGCTAGCTGCCGCAGCAGCTCCCGTACCTGGCGGTCGGCACTGTTGCACCGCTGCTGCAGCCGCTCCTGCGTCTGGCGGAGCTGGGCCTCCTTCGTCTGCAGCAGTTGGCGGATGTCCGCATCCCGCTGCCTCTGGCTCTGCTCCCGCAGGCGCTGCAGCTTTGACGCCTGCTGCCGCTCCCAGTTGGAGCGCAGTCGGTCGGCCAGGAGCCGCCGCTCCCGCTCTGCCGCCTCCTGCAGCTCACGTCTCTCGACGGCCCAGCGGCGCTGCATCTCCTGGGAGCGGAGCCGCTCGCCCTCCAGCTGGGCCCGCAGCGCCTCCAGCTCCCGCCTGCGCTCCTCCCGCTGTGCGGGGCAGGCAGGGGGCTGGGCCGGGCCCCGGCGCAGAGAGGGCTGGCAGCACTTTGCCTGTCTCTGCGGCATGGTCGCAGGGACCCGAAGAGACCCTCAGCCTCCAAAAGCGGTGGCCGAAGGCCGCTGAAAGCTACTCTCCTTCCTGGGGCCTGCAAGGACAGCTGCCCCTGACCCCGTAGCGCCCACTGCCTCTCGTCCCTATCGCAAGGGTGTGCAGACAGTGAATGCCGTGGGGGGGTGCGCCCACAGTCTTCTGTGCTGTGTGCCTGCCTGGCACATAATGGAGGGTGGGGCAGTGACCTGCAGTGCGATTGGACAGTGCAGCCTTCTGGCCTAACTCACAATGGAGGGAGGGTGGGGCTATGGGGCGGGGCGGCCTTCTGGCCCCAGCTCAAAATGGAGGCTGAGGCACGGCAGCTTCAAGCTGCGTTGGCTGGCAGAGACGTCGCGGTGTTGGACATGTTGGAAACATCCAAATAATTTTTGTCAGGACGGTATCTCTGATAAAGCAGATTTTATTTGCGATTGCAATGGCGGGCGTCCCGCAAGCAGGAGCGCACCTATGGACACAAGATGACCGTCTTTATACCCTGTTTTTCCCTTTATCCATCCCCTGCCCTGTTTCCCCATTGGCTGGCTACTCCAGGTTCACAATCTTATCAGTTTGCGTTTGTTGATTCGTGTGTTACCTGGTGTCAGTCAGTAGCCATCCTGTTGTTTCCAAGATGTCTCAGTGCTCTTCTTGTCCTATTGATATGGTGATTGTCTCCGAAGTCTTCGTTAAACAAAGAGCACCGGGGGGAATGATGCCAGGCCTTCAGATGTCTCTTCAGGCGCTTCCTTGGGCATACCATGACTTGTTCTCTGGTTTGATCTCATGCAGGATATTCTTGCAATGTGTGTGACAAAATATACATATCCCAAAAAGAACTATGACAACGGAGTTCATGAAATAAAAAATATTATCCAATTCTAATGCAGAAACGACATTTGATTCCCACAATTCCCCCCTTTTTCTTTTTTCATACACTGTTGATTTCGGCAATTTTTTAAGTTTCACTTTTATAGACATCTCCCTCTTCTCCACTTTCTTTATCTCCCGTCTCCTCTAATACCATCATTTTATCCAAATGTGGTGACTCCGTTGGTGTTTGCTTCAAGAGAGCTGTCTCGATCAATCGCTGTACCAGTCCCCTCACACAGGGAATAACACAGCAGCCAATGGCCATCAGGGCTCCTGCTACTACTATGAAAGAAGTAAACGTGGATACAATCACCCCTTTCCATTCACCAAACCAGGACTCCAACCACCCACTGATAGAAGTATCTATTCCCGATTTTTCTGCCAGTTCATTGGCAGGGGTGGTAAGCCCTTGCAATGCCTTAGTTACTGTATCACCTGGAGCTGTGTTATTGGGATGAAGGTGCAACAACTGGTACCCAGCATTACACACACACCTTTTTTTTTTTTTTTTTTTTTTTTTTTTTTTTTTTTTTTTTTTTTTTTTTTCCCCAGCTTGTATCATATCTTAGGAGATCCTATTTTCCCAGGCCATCCTACTTATGGCATCTAACTGTTCTGCAGTTCCCTTTATTGCACTCTTTTGTATAATTTGTAAATCTCCACTGATTATAACAAATGTAGTTAATCCAATCTACATTCATGTTGATCATCACCCACAAGGACAGTGACTCAAACCCTGCAACAATTTGATTTCTCGCCTTAAAATCATCAGGGACAACAAGAAGTGAAAAGTTTAAATCCTTAGCTTGCCCCCATACCAAACAATTACTGATGTAAGTATACTTTGCAATCATGTTTTTCACAAGCGATATATAAGCATTTACCTCAAATGCTGCACTTAATCAAATGAACATTTCTAACAATTATAAGAGCCCATACTACTGTCTTTGGATTCACAATTTTAAGGGTCCAGCTGACTTCAGTTCCCATTGTATTTGAGGGACCTTCTTAACTCTAGTATGATGTATCTGTGCAGGATGTTAGCAGCACCTGGAACAGACTTATCCACCTTGATTTCAGGGGCGAATGTGAAAGACATCTGCTATATACATATCATCTCTTGTTAAAATATTATGTATCAAGCCGTCAAGGGCTTGGGTTCCTAGAACCAGTTTCACTATTTCCTGAAGCTGTTCTTGTAGACTTACCACATGCTCAGTATTTCACTCCCTACCTGGGTAGAGATCCTGTTTGTACAACATAAGGCCTTTTGTACAGTATTTTGAAAGACTTAACCCCTCTTTGGCTCTAGGTTTCATTCTGCTCCTAAGGAGAGCCAAAGGCAACAACTTTGGCCAGGATAGTCCAGCTTCCTGGCCCAGTTTTACAACCTGTGATTTAATCAGATAGTTCATCTTTTCCACCTGACCACTCGCCTGTGGTCTGTGTGATATGTGCAATTGCCAATTTATTCCCAATGCTTACTGACCTGTTGGACAATCTCTGCAATAAAGTGAGTTCCCTGGTTGAAGGATATTGTTGCAGGACACCCAAACCTTGGTACAATCTCCTGCAGCAATACCTTGGTTATTTCTTTGGCTTTATTGGTCCTGCAAGGGAATGCTTCCGGCCACCCTGAAAAGGGTATTTGTTAGAACTAGCATATACTGAAATCCTCCTTTTTCCGGCCAGTTCTGAAAAAAATCTATTTGCAATTGTTGTCCTAAAAGATTCCCTTTCCCAACAAGCCCCACTTGTACCCTGTTTCTGGTACTAGGATTGTACAGTTACTTTCTGATGTCTATACCTCCATATGTTTTATTATGTTCCCTTAGAACCAATTTCTATAAAATAATAAAGGGCACAACAATGTGTCCATCTGGGTGTGCACCCACCTGTCAGCTTGCTCTCTTCCCTTCTAAATCATTAATTAGATTCCTATCCTCTCTACAATACCTTATAGGTTCTGATTAAGGTTCAGATATTTTAAGTTTACCGTCTGGAATTAAAGCCAGTTCACCAATTTCTTTTCCTTCAGCTGCCTGCTCTGCCACCTGACCACCATCATATTCCCAGTTTCCTGTACAGTGTCACTCTTCTGATGTCCTTTACAATGTATAACAGCCACGCTGCTCTTTGGTAGATTTACATCATGCTGAATTTGTTCTCGATGTGTGTAAGAAAACCTCACTCTTTCCAGATGGTACCATGAGTGGGTACCACCCCAAAAGCATATTTAGCATCTGTCCATATATTTAAGGTTCTTGTCAAGGCAGTTATTTCAGCCTTCTGAGCAGAAGTCCCCACATGTAATGGTTTTGCTTCAATTACCTTGTCAGTAGCAGTTACTGCATGTCCTGCCTTACAGTTTCCTTGTCTCACAAAGCTGCTTCCGTCAGTGAATCCAGGAATCCTCAGCGTTGTCCAACGGTTCCTCCTGTAGGTCTGACCAACTGGCATAGACAGTCTCCATGCAGTGCAGACTGCTGACTTGGAGGGAGCTCTGCGTTGGTGTTCTGGGTGTTCAGCAAACTGCTTCCTTCTCTTTGATCCGTTGTGCTTTCTGTTGAGAAACTTGATAGCCATTTAAATCAAGAAATTCAGCAAACTCACAGTCCACTATACACAGTCCTCTTTTGTTACTGTAGTATCCACGTACTGCAGTAAAGTTCCACTGTGAGATGGAGGAACCCAAATCTCAGGCTCACGAGTTGACCAGTTCTCAAAAATCACTGGGCTGTTCTCACAACCCTGGGTAACACTGTCCAGGTTAGCTGAATTTTTCTTATTTATTTATTTATTGGAGTTTTCCTATTCAAAGGCAAATAATTTTAGACTTTCTTTGGCAAAACCAGGCAGAAAAAGGTGTACTTCAAATCCAGAACGGTAAACCCTGCCTACTTATTCCTTAGCTTGGTTAATAAAGATATACACCATGGGTTGCATATCTTAAACATTTCTATTAATTGCCCTCAAATCTTGAACCAAACTGTAGCTCTTGCCATCCAATTTTTCATTTGCAAGATCGGGGTGTTCTATTTGGATTTCTATCCAATTAATAATCCAAAATTCAAAGTTTTTTGTTAGTTATTATTTCTTTTATCCTCCTACAATCTTGTATCCTTAAAGGGCACTGCTTTACCCTGGTTGGGCTGGCTCCCGTCTTTAACTTAACTTTTATTAGGCTGCATTTCTGGCTCTGCCAGGCATTCCTGATGCCTACAATCCTGTGTATACCTGATTTAGGATTTACCTAACTTCTGGGAGTACAACATAGCTTTTCCCAGTTTGTGTTAAAGCCAGACTTAAAATTTTCAGTCAATTGGTCTTGCTTGACACTTAGTTCCAATTTTCTCTACTGAATTTAATCTCTACATTCAACTGTTCTAATACATCATGCCCAAGTAATGGTTTTGGAGAACCTGGCATGCACAATTTATATTCCTACTTGTTCTCCTAACCTGTATTTAATTGGTCCCCAAAAAGTAAACTTCTCTTGCCAGAACTCCTACAACTATTACAAAAATCATCTACGGGTTTAATATTTTTGATGTAGCACAGAGTAAGAGGCACCCGTATCAGAAAATAAGCGTCTTTACCCTGCTTCCCCAGCTGCCTTCTGTCCAGTGGGGGTGGAACTCTCCCTGAGCCCTTCCAGGCTCCCCCTTACCTCTTCTTCTAGGTAAGGACATCCCTGTTACACCTTGCTCAACTTTGCCTTCCTCAGCCTGTGTTTTCCCAACCCTTTTCACTTTTCAGACTTTCATCATTACTGAAATATAATGTTAGTAACTTCTGTTTCACCCCCTCCCCAAGCTTCCAGTGCTTACACTGGGATGTCGGTTTCCCGAGATCTCTGCAGATGACGGCTATTCTCACTTTCAATGTCCCGTCCCATCCCCCTTCACAAGTCACACACCCTGCACAGTTACAGCGGGGAGGCTCCGGCCTCAGCTCTTTCTCTCACTCCGAGTTGTTTTTACAAGCCGCGGTGGGGGGGGTAGTGCGGGGGATGTGTTCTTGTGCCGACCCAAACTCTAATATCTCAAACTCACTGTTTTCCTTAACCTTTTTGCCGTTGTTTTTTTTTGTTGTTGTTGTTGTTGTTCGCTTTTCCACAATTCCACTATTTGTACACCCTCAATTACATTTCCATATACCATTATCAATTGCACCATTAACAATTGCACTTCCATATATCAAGACAGTTTCTCCCACTGCCTTCCAAATCCACAAATCAAACAATACAGTTCTTCAACTTCCACAAACACCCAGCACTTGGTCTTATGATTAGGGCACTCAATTATAAAACTGGTCCCATTACTCCATTTATGTTCCTGATTTCTTATTCAATATTCCCCCTGGCTCACCAGCAATGTTTCTCCAGTGAGCTAAAATACAACCCAGGGGGTCTTCCCGGTATCACTTTAGACACCCTTTGTTCCGCAACAGCCTTGTACATGACATAACATAACATAACACTTTTACGACATAAACATTTAACAATCACAAAGACAGTGACAATAATGAGTACAATTTTATCCTCAGGATCCTTCCTCTCTCTGCCTCCCTTCAGGGCCCAACCTGCCCTCTGTATTCATTTTCCACACTTGCATAGCTGCCCACCTCCTTCTCCAGTAAACAACATATCAATGATAAACATCATTTCCATCCTTGAGTAGAAATTAGGCCCTAGAAATTGATCTAATTGTTCTACTACACTTACAGGATCCTCACTTAAGGATTTCATTTCCTTCTTAAAATTCCTTACTTCTCCGCTAGTGAGTGGGGAATTTACATAGCCTATTTCCCCTTGTCCCAGTGGAACCTCCCGTAAGGGATACATGAGGGCATTAGTATGGTTAGTTTTAGGGAAGGGGAAATTTTCAATATCTCTTTCACATTGTTCTAATTCTTTCCTGAGCCCAGCATGCCTTCCTTCCTGTAGAGTAACCCCATTTGCTTCCCCATTTTCTTCTTCTGAGCCTACAACTATTGCCCCTGGTGCTACATTGGGGTTATATGGGGGAGGTAGATTCTTTAAAGGATCCCATTGATTAGTTCTCTTTTCTAGTTCCTCCCCTCCCTGGTCCGGACCTTTCCTTACTAGTAACAGACTGGCTTCTTGAATCCAATAAGCAGCATAGTCTGATTCCTCTTTTTAAAAGGGGGTTTTATTCTTTACATATGAATTCAGAAACTGACACACCCAATCTTCGTCAGATCCATATTCTGGCCAGAATATTGATTTTCCCTGTATTGGCTCTCTAGGCCATGTTTGTATACAATATTTAAGCATTATTATTATTATTTTTTTTTTTCCTTGTCCCTGGTCTTGGGATCATTTTTCCAATTCTGAAACATTTTTCCCAAGGGGCTATCTTTAGGCACGACTTTAGGAACCTTTTTCCCCTGTACCTGGGAGCTCCTATTCCCCATCCCTCCGGAATGCTACTGTGAACTACCCAGCTCACAGCTTACCACATTGCCGATTCTCGGATTTAGGGCCAATCCCTCCGGAGCACCTCGCTCCGATTCTCGGATTAATAGGGGTGTACTGCTGGCACTGTCGTCAAGTGTCCAGGGTACCGCACACCAAACAGCTCCCTCCCGAGACTCTTCCTATTACCAACACAGCCGCTTCGTCCGTCTCTGGCCGTGCCCCTCGCGGGACAATGGAACTGCAAATCGGGACTCAGCACTCGCTTCGCACTGAAAGTGCGTCTCAGTCACACACACTCACTCGAGTCTCAACCGACCCCCCAAGGTAAGAATCAAACTCCCTTACCTTGGTCCGTGCACGAAGTTACCGGGTCCCCAGGGGTCAATACCCGTGCCTACCTGCCCCTTGGCTTTTTCAGAGCCCGTCCTTTATGTAACAGTCTCGGTTTCTTATCGGCTGTCCCAAGGAGTCACCTCACCACACGGACAGGACCGCTGAAATCAGCGGGGTGCACCTATCCTGTCCAGGGCAGTAGGGAGACCTCCAAAGAGGCGATAATAATCCCGGACGAGCCCCCAAATTGTTGGAAACATCCAAATAATTTTTGTCAGGACGGTATCTCTGATAAAGCAGATTTTATTTGCGATTGCAATGGCGGGCGTCCCGCAAGCAGGAGCGCACCTATGGACACAAGACGACAGTCTTTATACCCTGTTTTTCCCTTTATCCATCCCCCTGCCCTGTTTCCCCATTGGCTGGGTACTCCCAGAGTACAGCCATTCCTGTTCTGGATTTCCGTGCGGCTCCAGCTTTTTCCCAGTCTCCTTTTCCAAATGCTGCCCCTGCCGCTGGTTGGCTTCCTCTGCCTTTTCTGCGGCCTCTCTGGATGTGGAAGAGGCCTCCTTGAGCAGCTCCACCTCCTCCCTCATCTGCTGAGAGCGTCTGTTCCTCAGCACGCAGCTCTCCTCTTCAGGAGGATGTCATCTAGCTGGACTTCTGCAAGGCCTTTGATATGGTTGTTGAGGGAAGTGGGGAGTGGGGCACAGTGGTACGTGGGGACACGGAGAGGGACGTTGTGGGGACGCTGGGAGATGTGGGGACGTTGAAGAGGGAAACTGTGTGGACACTGAGGGAACATCGGGAGGTGTGGAAACACTGGGACATGGGTACAGACATAGGGGACATTGTGGGGACACAGGGACAGGTGCCCTCTCTGGGGTGGCCCTGGCTCCATGGAATGCCGTCCTCAGGGAGTGCTGGGCGGTGACAGCGGCCCCATGTGCATCCTCACCGTGGTTGCACAGCATCAGCACCGTGGTCACATTGGCTGCGTGGCTGCCCAGCAGCAATGTGGCACTAGGCAGCACCATGGCCCCCAGCTTGGGCTGGCGCTGCTCGCTGTCCTGCAGCACTGCTTGAATGTCACTGGCACCTCCTGGTACCGCCTGCTACCTCCCTGTGTTATCTCCTCTCATTTCTGCGGCTCTGACCCCACACGTCAACCCCATGTCCCCTCAAGTCCCCCCTGCCCCACTTCGCTCCGTGTCGATGTCACCGTGGGGTTGACAGGGACAGGGATGCCTGTGGGGTGCGTGGAGTCCAGGGCGAAGTTGATGGCCGTGCGCAGTAGGGTGATGGTGTCCTCGTCTGTGACAGTGGGGTGGGGGTAGTTCCCCACAAGTGGGGGTCATTGCCCCCAAAATGGGGCTTGTGCCCCACGCGTGCGGGCAACTTGCATGGGGACTGCAAAGGGGCTTGTGCCCCTGCATGTGGGCCAAGTTGTACGGGGAGTGGTTCTGGAGAATGGCTTTGTCTTTCTCCAAATTGCAGTGACTTCAGCAATCCCGCGCGTACCGCGCAGAAAAG
>JADANK010000740.1:0-24282 GCA_021292215.1 Lophura nycthemera
TTTCTCCCCAAATCAGACATTCTCTCCAAAATACCAGTTTTGCCTCAAAAAGGCAAGTTTCACCACAAGTACGTTTTCTCACTACATTCGACATTTTTTTAAAATACCAATTTTTCCCCAATATCGGACAGGTTCTCCAGAAATACAGCTTTTCCCCAGAATATGTCTTCGCCAGTTATACAGTTTTCTCCAATATAGGATGTTTTCTGCCCAAATACCAGCTTCTCCCCAAACACGACTTTCTCCCAGAAATGCAAGATGTTCCATCCTGGGCATTTCCTTCCAGAATACCATTTTCTCCCCCAAGTATTATATTTTTCAAGGAAATACCCGATTTCAACTCAATATGGGAACTTTCTCCCGAAATACCTTTTTATCCCCAAAATGGACCCATTTTCTCCCAGAAATGCCCAGTTTTCTCCCAAATATAACAATTTCCACAGAAGTACCACGATTTCTGCCTCAAAGGGAGGGCAGTTTTCTCCCAGAAATACTGTTTTCCTACCAAAATGGACATTTCCCCACCAAAAGCCCAGTTTTCCCCCCCAATATTAGACAGTTCTCCTCCAGAAGTGCCAGTTATTTCGCCCCAAAAAACAGGACATTTTCTCCCACAAATACCGTTTTCTGCCTCAAAATAGGCAAGATCCACCCACAAACACCAGTTTTCTCCACTACATTCGACATTTTCTTTCTAGAAATTACCAATTTTTTACCCCAATTATCAGGGACAGGTTTCCCAGAAATACCCGCCTTTTTCTCCCCCAGAAAATATGTCCTTCTCGGCCAGATATACCAGTTTTCTCCCAAATATAGGATGTTTTTCTGCCACAAATACCAGCTTTCTCCCCAAATCACGACATTTTCTCCCAAAAATGCAAGATTGTTTCCCAAACCTAGGGCATTTCCTTCCAGAAATACCACTTTTCTCCCCCTAAGTATTATATTTTCTTCAAGGAATACCCGATTTCAACTCAAATATGGGAACTTTTCTCCCACAAATACCAGTTTTGTCCCCTGAAATAGGACATTTTCTCCCAGAAATACCTGTTTTATCCCCAAAATAGGACATTTCTTCCGAAATGCCGTTTCTCCCAAATAGGATAACATATTCTCACAGGAAATACCAGATTCTGCCTCAAAGGAGGGCATGTTTCCAGCCCAGAAATACCTGTGTCTCCCCAAAAGAGGACATTTTCCATGCTCCAAATAACAGTTCCCCTCCCCGGTGTTAGGACAGTCTCGCCAGAAGTACCAGTTTTATCCCCTAGGAATGGGACAGTTTTCCTAGAAATACCAGTTTCGCTCCCATATTAGGACCGTTTCTCCCAGAAATATCAGCTTTCTCCCCAGGCAGAAATATTCTCGGCCAGATAGGACCAGTTTTCTCCCAAATATGGGACCTTTCTCAACAAATACCACTTTTCTCCCCTGAAACAGGACAATTCTCCACAAATACCTGTTTATCCCCAAATAGGACCTCTTCTCCACAAATACCAGGCTTTCTGGCCTCGAAGTTGGGCCGAGAGTCTCCCAGAAATGCCAGTTTCTCCAAAATCGACAAAGTTATTCTCCCAGACATACCAGTTTTCCGCCTCAAAGCGAGGGCAGTTTTCTCCCAGAAATACCTGTCTTCTCTACAAAAATAGGACATTTTTTCTCCACCAAAATGCCCGTTTTCCCCCCCAATATAGGGACAGTCTCCCCAGAAAGTGCCAGTATTCGCCCCAAAAACGGACACTTTTCTCCCACCCAAATTACCAGCTTTCTCCCAAATCACTGAACATTTTCTCCCGCAAAAACCAGTTTTCTTGCCTCAAAAAATAGGCAAGATCCACCCACAAACACCAGTTTTCTCCACTACATCGACATTTTCCTAGAAAACCTACCCATTTTTACCCAATATCAGGACAGGTTCTCCCAGAAATACAGGCTTTTCCCCAGAGAAACATATGTCCTTCTCGCCAGATAATACCAAGTTTCTCCAACTAATAGGATGTTTTTTCTGCCACACAATACCCAGCTTTCTCCCCACAAAAATCCGACATTTTTCTCCCAAAAATGCAAGATTGTTTCCCAAAACCTAGGGGCATTTCCTTCTTCCATACAATACCACCCTTTTCTCCCCCCCCTTAAGTATATATTTTCTTCAAGGATACCCGATTTTCAACACTCAACTATGGGACACTTTCTCCCCAAAAATACAGTTTTGTCCCCTGAAATTAGACATTTTCTCCCAGAACCAATACCGGTTTATCCCAAAATAGGGACCTTTTCTTCCCAGAAAATGCCTGTTTTATCCCCCAAAAAACAGGGACATTTTCTCCCACTAAACCAGCTTTCTCCCCCAAAATATCACGCCATTTTCTCCCACAAAATACCAGTTTTCTGCCTCAAAACAGGCACAAGATCACCCACAAAACACCAGTTTTCTCCACTTACATTCGAAAATTTCTTCTAGAAATTACCAATTTTTTACCCCAATATCAGGAAAGGTCTCCAGAACTACCAGCTTTCTTCCCTAAGAAAATTAGTCTTCTCGGCCAGATATACCAGTTTTTCTCCTCAAACTCATAGGATTTTTTCTGCCACAAAATTACCAGCTTTCTCCCCACATCACGACATTTTCTCCAGAAAATGCAAGATTGTTTCCCAAACCTAGGGGGCCATTTCCTTCCAGACCTACCACTTTTCTCCCCCTAAGTATTATATTTTCTTCAAGAATTACCGATTTTCAAGACTCAAATATGGGAACTTTCTCCCAAAAAATACCAGTTTTGTCCCCTGAAATAGGGGACAATTTTTCTACCAGAAGAAATTACCGCGTTTTATCCCCAGATAGGACATTTTTCCCAGAAATGCCTGTTTTTTATCCCCCAAAACAGGACATTTTCTCCCACTAATACCCAGCTTTCTCCCCCCAATGACACGACATTCTCTCCCACTTTAAATTACCCGTTTTCTGCCTCAAAATAGGGCAAAGTTTTCACCCACAAAGTACCAGTTTTTCTCCATACATTCGAAATTTTATTTCTAGAAAAATACCAATTTTTTACCCCCAATCAGGTTATTTAGGTTCTCCCAGAATACCAGGGTGGGGGGGCCGGGGGGGGCTTTCTCCCAGACATATCGTCCCTTCTCGGCCAGATATACCAGTTTTCTCCCAAAATATAGGATTTTTCTGCCACAAAACCAGCTTTCTCCCCAAATCACGACCATTTTCTCCCAGAAATGCAAGATTGTTCCCTACCTAGGGGCATTTTCCTTCCAGAATACCATTTTTTCTCCCTAAAAGTATATATTTTCTTCAAGGAATTACCCGATTTCAACTCCACTATGGGAACTTTTCTCCCAGAAATACCTGTTTTATCCCAAAAATAGGACATTTCTCCCCGAAATGCCACGTTTTCCCCAAATCTATTACAATATTCTCACAGACGTACCAGCTTTTCTGCTCAAAGGAGGGCAAGTTTTCTCCCAGAAATACCTGTTTTCTCTACCAAAATAGGACATTTTCTCCACCAAAATGCCCGTTTCCCCCCCACATTAGAACAGTCTCTTCCCAGAAGTGCCAGTATTCGCCCCCAACACAGGACATTTTCTCCCACAAATACCACGTTTTCTGCCTCAAAATAGGCAGATCACCCAACAAACACCAGTTTTTCTCCCAACTACTTCGGACCTTTTCTTCTAACATTACCAATTTTTACCCCCAATATCAGGACCGGTCTCCCAGAAAACTACCAGCTTTTCCCCAGACAATATGTCATCTCGGCCAGATATTAACCCGTTTTTCTCCAATATAGATGTTTTTCTGCCACAAATCCCTAGCTTTCTCCCCAAATCACGACATTTCCCCACAATAATGCAAAGATGTTTCCCAAAACCTAGGGCATTTCTTCCCAGAAATACCATTTTCTCCCCCTAAGTATTCTATTTTCTTCAAGGACTTACCCATTTCAACTTCCTCAAATATGGGAACTTTTTCCT
The DNA here is from genome assembly GCA_021292215.1 of Lophura nycthemera. Classification (NCBI taxonomy): domain Eukaryota; kingdom Metazoa; phylum Chordata; class Aves; order Galliformes; family Phasianidae; genus Lophura; species Lophura nycthemera. Next base: position 3,991 of record JADANK010000740.1, read on the forward strand.
CCCAACAATACCCGTTTTTGTTTTGTCCCCTTGAAAATAGGGAAATTTTCTCCCAGAAGAAAAACTTACCTGTTTATCCCCAAAAATCGGACATTTTTCTTCCGAAAAATGCCCGTTTCTTCCCAACTAGATAACATATTCTCACAGATGAATTTACCAGATTTCTGCCTCAAAGAGGGCAGTTTTCTCCCAAGACAAATACCTGTGTTCTCCCATCCAAAAGAGGACATTTTCTGGCTTCCACAAATAAACAGTCCCCCCACGTGTATAGGCACAGTCCTCTGCCAGAAAAAATACCAGTTTTCTCCCCCAGGAATGGGACAGTTTCCTCAGAAATATCCAGTTTTCTCCATTCCGAAATTATTAGGACCCCACGTCCCGGTTTCTCCCAGAAACAATATCCCGCTAATGCTTTCTCCCCAGAAAAAAAGGGTTATCGGCAGAGTCTAGACCAGTTTTCTCCCAAATCTCGCCTTTAGGGGACCCCTTTTCCTCCCAAACACAATGCACACATTAACACTTTTTCTACACCTGATAACACGGACAATTTCTCCCCCAACCATACCTGTTTTATCCCCCCACAAATCATGACATCTTCTCCCACAAATACCAGCTTTCTGCCTCGAACGTGGGATCATGATTCTCCCAGGAAATGCCAGGTTTCTCCAAATCGACAAAGTCTTTTTCTACCCCGAAAATATTCCGTTTTTCCGCCTCAAAGGATTCTTGGGCAGTTCTTCCCAGAAATACCTGTCTTCTCTACCAAAATAGGACATTTTTCACCAAAATGGCCAGTTTCCCCACCAATATAGGACCAGTCTCTCCCGAAGTGCCAGTATTCGCCCCAAAACAGGACATTTCCTCCCCAATCCCCCAGTTTTCTGCCTCAAATAGGCAAGAATCCCACCCACAAACCCCCAAGTTTTTCTCCATACATTCGACATTTTTCTTCTAGAAATACCAATTTTTACCCCAATATCAGGACAGGTTCTCCCAGAAATACCAGCTTTCTCCCCAGAAAATGTCCTTCTCGGCCAGGATTTATTAACCATTCTTCTCCAAAATATAGATGTTTTTCTGCCACCACATACATGCTTTCTCCCCACCAAATCACGACTTTTCTCCCAGGAAATTGCAGATTGTTTCCCACAACCTGGGCATTTCCTTCCAGAATACCACTTTTTCTCCCCCCCTTAAGTATTATATTTTTCTTCAAGGATAATTACCCGATTTCAACTCAAAATATGGGAACTTTTTCTCCCATCAAATACCAGGTTTTGTCCCCTGAAATAGGAACATTTTCTCCCCAGCAAATACCAGCTTTTCTCCCAAAAAAAAATAGGACCTTTTCTCCCCGACAATGCCTGTTTTCTCCCAAAATAGACATAACATATTTCTCCAGAAATACCATGTTTTCTCCCCAAGAAAATAGGCCTTCTCGGCCCGATTATACCAGTCTTTCTCCCAAATTTTCTAGGATGTTTTTTCTGCCACAAATACCAGCTTCCTCCCCAACAACATCCACGAACATTTTCTCCCCAGCAATGCAAGATTGTTTCCCAAAAACCTAGGGCATTCCTTCCAGAACATACCACTTTCCTACCCCTAAGTATTATATTTTCTTCAAGGAAATACCCGATTTCAAACTCAAATATGAGAACTTTTCTCCCAGAAATACCAGTTTTGTCCCCTGAAATAGGACATTTTCCCAGAAATACCGGTTTTATCCCCAGAATAGGACATTTTCTCCCAGAAATGCCTGTTTTATCCCCCAAAACAGGACATTTTCTCCCACTAATACCAGCTTTCTCCCCAAATCACGACATTCTCTCCCACAAATACCAGTTTTCTGCCTCAAAATAGGCAAGTTTCACCCACAAGTACCAGTTTTCTCCACTACATTCGACATTTCTTTCTAGACAATACCCCAATTTTTACTCCCATATATCCGGGACAGGTTGCTTTCTCCCAGAAATACCAGCTTTCTCCCCATGGAAATATGTCCTTCTCGGCCCGATATACCAGTTTTCTCCCAACTTTTTATTATAGCGATGTTTTTTCTGCCACAAATACAGCTTTCTCCCCAAATCACGGAATTTTCTCACAGGAAATGCAAGATTGTTTCCAATACCTAGGGCATTTCCTTCCAGAAGAAAATACCATTTTCTCCCCCTTAAGTTATATATTTTTCTTCAAGGAATACCGATTCACATCAAATTATGTGGCACACTTTTCTCCCAGACAATACCTTGTTTTCATCCCAAAATAGGACATTTTCTCCCCGAATGCCAGTTTTCTCCCAAATATATACAATATTCTACAGAAATAGTACCGATTTCTGCCTCAAAGGAGGGCACTTTTCCCAGAAATTACCTGTTTTCTCTACCAAAACTAGGACATTTTCTCCCACCAAAATGCCAGTTTCCCCCCCAATATTAGGAGAGTCTCTCCAGATAAGTGACAGTATTCGCCCCAAAACGGGACCATTTCTCCCACAAAAATACCAGTTTCGCTCAAAAATAAGGCAAGACCACCCACAAACACCCGTTTTCTCCACTACATTCGACATTTTCTTCTTAGATAATACCAAATTTTTTACCCCAATATCAGGACAGGTTCTCCAGAACATACCAGCTTTCTCCCCAGAAATATGTCCTCTCTCGGCCAGAGAATACAGATATACCAGGCTTCTCCCAAAATATTAGGATGTTTTTTGCCCACAACTACCCGCTTCTCCCCAATCACGACATTTTTCTCCCAGAAATGCAAGATTGTTTCCCAAACCTAGGTGCATTTCTTCAGAAAATACCACTTTCTCCCCCTTAAAGTATTATATTTCTTCAAAGGAATTTACCGAATTTCAACTCCAATATGGAACTTTTTCCCACAACTACCAGTTTGTCCCCTGACATAGGCCATTTTCTTCCCACAAATACCAGTCTTTCTCCCAAAAACTAGGACATTTTCTCCCAGAAATGCTTGTTTTCTCCCAAAATGACAAACATTATTCTCACCGTACATACCAGGGTTTCTCCCAAGAACTATGCTTCTCGGCCAGACTATACCAGTCTTCTCCCAAATTATTAAGGATTGTTTTTCTGCCCACCCAAAATACCCCAGCTGTCTCCCAAATCACGGACATTTTCTTCCCAGCACTGCAAGATTGTTTTCCCAAACCTAGGGGCATTTTTCCTTCCAGAAAATACCACTTTTCTCCCCTTCAAGTATTATTTTTCTTCAAGGAATACCCGATTTCAACTCAAATATGGGAAACCTTTTCTCCACCCATACCAGTTTTGTCCCTGTGATGAAATAGGACATTTTCTACCACAACAAAAAAATACCCAGCTTTCTCCCCAAAATAGGGACCACACATTTTCTCCCAGAAATGCCTGTTTTCCCCAAATAGGACAACATATTCTCACAGAAAATACCAGGTTTATCCCGAGAAATATGGCCTTCTCGGCCAGAATATTACAGTCTTCTCCCAAATGATATAGGATGTTTTTCTGCCACCAAATACAGCTTTCTCCCCAAATCACGCTACATTTTTCCCAGAAATGCAAAGATTGTTTCCCAAACCTTAGGGCATTTCCTTTCCAGAAAATACCACTTTTCTCCCCTAAGTATTATATTTTCTTCAAGGAGAATTTCCCCGACTTCAAACTCAAATTTATGAAACTTTTTCTCCCCGAACGAACTACAGTTTTGTCCCCTGAAAATAGGACATTTTTCTCCCAGAACTACGGTTTTATCCCCAGAAATAGGGACCTTTTCTCCCAGAAATGCCTGTTTTATCCCCCCAAACCAGGACATTTTCTCCCACATAATAACAGCTTTTTCCTCCCCAAATCCACGGACATTCTCTCCCACAATACCAGTTTTCTGCCTCAAAATAGGCCCAAAGTTTTTCACCCACAAGTACCAGTTTTCTCCACTACATTCGACATTTTCTTCTAGGAAATACCAATTTTTTACCCCACTTATCAGGACAGGTTTCTCCCAGAAATACCAGCTTTCTCCCAGAAATCTGTCCTTCTCGCCAGATATAACCAGTTTTCTTCCCAAATACGCTGTTTTTCTGCACAAATACCACGCTTTCTCCCCAAATCACGACATTTCTCCCCGCAATGCAAGAATTGTTTCCCATACCTAGGGCAATTTTTCCTTCCAGAATACCACTTTTCCTCCCCCCTTAAAAGTATTATATTTCTAATGCATACACCCGATTTCAACTCAAATATGGGTAACTTTTCTCCCAAAAAAATACCTGTTTTATCCCAAGAATAGGACATTTTCTTCCCAGGAAAATGCCCAGTTTTCTCCCACAATATACAATATTCTCACCGAAGTACAGATTTCTTGCCTCAAAAAGGAGGGGCAGGTTTCTCCCGAAAGAAATTACCTGTTTTCTCTCCCAACATAGGACATTTGTCTCACACCAAAAATTGGCCCAGTTTCCCCCCAAATATTAGGACAGTCTTCCCAGAAGTGCCCGTATTCGCCCCAAACACCGGACATTTTCTCCCACCCAAATACAGTTTCCCTCAAAATAGGCAAAGATCCACCCACAAACACCAAGCTTTTCTCACTACATTTCGACATTTTTCTTCTAGAAATACCAATTTTACCCCAATTATCAGGACAGGTTCTCCCAGACAGAAAGAAAGAGAAATTTACCAGCTTTCTCCCCAGGAAAGAAATATGTCCCTTCTCGGCCAGATTATTCCAGTTTCTCCCAACAAATATAGGATGTTTTTCTGCCAACAAATACCAGCTTTCTCCCCAAATCACGGACATTTTCTCCCAAAAATGCAAGATGTTTCCAAACCTAGGGGCATTCCTTCCAGAAAATACCACTTTTCTCCCCCTTAAGTATTTATATTTTCTTCAAGGAATACCCGATTTCAAATCAAAATATGGGGAACCTTTCTCCCACAAATACCATTTTGTACCTGAATAGGGACATTTTTCTCAACAGAAATTAACCTGTTTTTTATCCCCAAAATAGGGGGACATTTTCTTCCAGGAAAATGCCAGTTTTCTTCCCCACATCAGATATAGATAACATATTTCTCACAGACCTTAACAGATTTCGCCTCAAAAAGGAGGGCAGTTCTCCCCGAAGAAATACCTTGTTTTCTCCACCAAAAGCAGGGACATTTTCTGGTTACAAATAACAGTTCCCCCCACGCGGTTGTTTGTTAGGGACAGTCTCTGCCAGAAATACCAGTTTTATCCCCAGCATGGGACACAGTTTCCTCAGACATACCGTTCTCGCTCCAATTTGGACCGTTTCTCCCAGAAAGTGAAACGAAATATTCAGCTTTCTCACCGAAATATTTCTAGGCCCAGAATCGACAGTTTTCTCCCCAACAATATGGGACCTTTTCTCCCACCAAATACCCACTTTTCTCCCTGAAGCAGGACCAATTTTCTCCCACAAATCCCTGTTTTACCCCCCAATAGGACATCTTCTCCCACAAATACCAGACTTTCTGCCTCGAAAGTTGGGCCAGATTCTCCCAGAAAATGCCAGGTTTTCTCCCAAATAGACAAAGGTATTCTCCCAGAAATACCAGTTTTTTCCGCCTCAAAGGGAGGGCCACAAGTGTTTCTCCCAGAGAAAATTACCTGTCTTCTCTACCCAAACAAATGGACATTTTCTCCACCAAAATGCCAGTTTCCCCCCCAATATTAGGACAGTCTCTCCCAGAAATGCCAGTATTCTCCCCAAAACAGGACATTTTCTCCCACAAATACCAGTTTTCTGCCTCAAAATAGGCAAGTTCCACCCACAAACACCAGTTTTCTCCACTACATTCGACATTTTCTTCCAGAAATACCAGTTCTCGCCCCAATATCAGGACAGGTTCTCCCAGAAATACCAGCTTTCTCCCCAGAAATATGTCCTTCTCGGCCAGATATACCAGTTTTCTCCCAAATATAGGATATTTTTCTCCCACAAATACCAGCTTTCTCCCCAAATCACGACATTTTCTCCCAGAAATGCAAGATTGTTTCCCAAACCTAGGGCATTTTCTACCAGAAATACCATTTTCTCCCCCAAAATATTATATTTTCTTCAAGGAATACCCGATTTCAACTCAAATATGGGAACTTTTCTCCCAGAAATACCAGTTTTGTCCCCTGAAATAGGACATTTTCTCCCACAAATACCTGTTTTATCCCCAAAATAGGACATTTTCTTCCAGAAATGCCAGTTTTCTCCCAAATATATACAATATTCTCACAGAAATACCAGATTTCTGCCTCAAAGGAGGGCAGTTTCTCCCAGAAATACCTGTGTTCTCCACCAAAATAGGACATTTTCTTCTACAAATAACAGTTCCCCCCCCGGTGTTAGGACAGTCTCTCCCAGAAATACCAGTTTTATCCCCAGAATGGGACAGTTTCCTCAGAAATACCAGTTCTCGCCCCAATATTAGGACCGTTTCTCCCAGAAATATCAGCTTTCTCCCCAGAAATATTGTCGGCCAGATATACCAGTTTTCTCCCAAATATGGGACCTTTTCTCCCACAAATACCACTTTTCTCCCCTGAAATAGGACAATTTCTCCCACAAATACCTGTTTTATCCCCAAAAGAGGACATTTTCTCCCACAAATACCAGCTTTCTGCCTCGAAGTAGGGCAGATTCTCCCAGAAATGCCAGTTTTCTCCCAAATATATAACACATTCTCCCAGAAATACCACTTTTCCGCCTCAAAGGATGGCAGTTTCTCCCAGAAATACCTGTGTTCTCCACCAAAATAAGACATTTTCTTCTACAAATACCAGTTTCCCCCCCGATATTAGGACAGTCTCACCCAGAAGTGCCAGTATTCTCCCCAAAACAGCACATTTTCTCCCACAAATACCAGTTTTCTGCCTCAAAATAGGCAAGTTTCACCCACAAGTACCAGTTTTCTCCACTACATTCGACATTTTCTTCTAGAAATGCCAGTTACCCCCCAAATATTAGGACAGTTCCTCCCAGAAATACCAGCTTTCTCCCATGAAGTATGTCATTGTCGGCCAGATATACCAGTTTTCTCCCAAATATAGGATATTTTTCTGCCACAAATACCAGCTTTCTCCCCAAATCACGACATTTTCTCCCAGAAATGCTAGATTGTTTCCCAAACGTAGGGCATTTTCTACCAGAAATACCACTTTTCTCCCCCTAAATATTCTATTTTCTTCAAGGAATACCCGATTTCAACTCCAAAATAGGACATTTTCTCCCACAAATACCAGGTTTCCCCCCTGAAATAGGACAATTTCTCCCACAAATACCAGCTTTCTCCCCCCAGATTGGATATTTTCTCCCAGAAATGCCAGTTTTCTCCCAAATATATAACATATTCTCCCAGAAATACCAGTTTTCCGCCTCAAGGGAGGGCAGTTTCTCCCAGAAATACCTGTTTTCTCCACCAAAATAGGACATTTTCTCCACCAAAATGCCAGTTTCCCCCCCAATATTAGGACAGTCTCTCCCAGAAATGCCAGTATTCTCCCCAAAACAGGACATTTTCTCCCACAAATACCAGTTTTCTGCCTCAAAATAGGCAAGTTCCACCCACAAACACCAGTTTTCTCCACTACATTCGACATTTTCTTCCAGAAATACCAGTTCTCGCCCCAATATCAGGACAGGTTCTCCCAGAGATACCAGCTTTCTCCCCAGAAATATGTCCTTCTCGGCCAGATATACCAGTTTTCTCCCAAATATAGGATATTTTTCTCCCACAAATACCAGCTTTCTCCCCAAATCACGACATTTTCTCCCAGAAATGCAAGATTGTTTCACAGAATCACAGAATCACAGAATCACAGAATCAGTCTAGGCTGGAAGAGGACCTATAAGATCATCAGTCCAACCATCCACCTGACAAAACCCAGGTTCCACTAACGTATCCTAAGCACACTCCAGAACCGTTTTGTAAAACCTCCAGGGACAGTGACTCCACCACCTCCCCGGGCAGCCCATTCCAGTGCCTGACCACTCTTTCAGAGAAGTAGTATTTCCTAATGTCCAGCCTGAATCTTCCCTGGCGCAGCTTGAAACCATTCCCCCTAGTGCTATCACCAGTCACACGAGAGAAGAGGCCGACCCCCAGCTCGCTACAACCTCCCTTCAGGTAGTTATAGAGAGCAATAAGGTCTCCCCTGAGCCTCCTCTTCTCCAGACTGAACAATCCCAGCTCCCTCAGCCGCTCCTCGTAAGACCTGTGTTCCAGACCCCTCACCAGCTTTGTTGCCCTTCTTTGAACACGCTCCAGGGCCTCAATGTCTTTCTTGCAGTGAGGGGCCCAGAACTGGACACAGTACTCAAGGTGCAGCCTCACCAGAGCTGAGTACAGGGGGACAATTACTTCCCTGCTCCTGTTGGTCACACTCTTCTGATACAAGCCAGGATGCCATTGGCCCTTCTTGGCCACCCGGGCACACTGCTGGCTCTTGTTTAGTCCGAGCGTCAACCAACACCCCCAGGTCCATTTCCTCTACAGCAGTCTCTCCAGCCACTCCTCCCCAAGCCTGTAGCGTTGCTTGGGGTGTTGTTGACGTGGCCCAAATGAGGACCCGGCACTTGGTCTTATTAAACCTCATCCCATTGGCTCTCAGCCCAGCTCGTCCAGCCTGTCCAGATCCCTCTGTAGGCCTTCCTACCCCCAGGCAGATCGACACTTCCCACCAGCTTGGTGTCATCTGCAAACTTACTGAGGGTGCACTCAATGCCCTCATCCAGGTCATCAATAAAGATATTGAAGAGGACAGGCCCCAGCACCGACCCCTGGGGAACCCCACTCGTGGCCGGTCGCCAGCCGGATTTGGCTCCATTGACCACCACTCTCTGGGCCTGGCCCTCCAGCCAGTTCCTTACCCAGCCAAGAGTGTACCTGTCCAAGCCACGGACTGCCAGCTTCTGCAGGAGAATACTGTGGGAGACAGTGTCAAAGGCTTTGCTGAAGTCTAGGTAGACTACATCAACAGCCTTTCCCTCATCCACCAGGCGGCTCACTAGATCATAGAAGGAGATCAGGTTGGTCAAGCAGGACCTGCCCTTCGTGAACCCATGCTGGCTAGGCCTGATCCCCGGTAGTCCCGCACTTGCCGCGTGATCTCCCTCAAGACAATCTGCTCCATAACCTTCCCCGGCACCGAGGTCAGGCTAACAGGCCTGTAGTTCCCCGGGTCCTCCATACTGGAGAAAGCTCAGCAAATCCCAGTTGTTCTGTTTTTCTCTTAAGCGGGGACTGTAATCTGCCTACCGTAACTGGTATATGCCCCGATACTAATGTAAGAATGGGAGCAAGCTACTTTGATGGCCTGCTCTATCCTGGAGAGAACCCACCTCATCAGAGGTAATGCTTTAAACAGGATGCGTGGATTTGTGTGACATCAGTGTCACTTCTGGCTTGGTTCAACTTTAGACCTGGCAATGAAGTGTGTGTTGTGTGCATCAGACCTCCTGACCTCCTGGATGCCACGCCTGTCACACGAGGAATGAGCGTGTGATCCGAGCCAGTCAGCACAGCTTCACCAGGGGAAGGTCATGTCTGACCAGTCTGGTGGCCTTCTGTGATGGAGAGACGGCACTGATGGACAAAGGGGAGGCAATCAATGTCATTACCAGGACTTGAGCAAGGCCTTTGATGTGGTCCCCTACCACATCCTTATCTCCAAGTGTGCTCTTGCAGCTGGGAAAGCAAATGGTATCCTGGCCTCCATCAGAAGAGGGTTGGCCAGCAGGGACAGGGAGGTGATTGTTCCTCTCTACTCTGCCCTCGTGAGGCCCCATCTGGAGTACTGTGTCCAGGTCTGGGGCCTCCAGTGCAGGAAAGACAGAGAGCTGTTGGAGAGGGTCCAGAGGAGAGCCACAAAGATCCTCCAGGGGACTGGAGCACCTCCCCTATGAAGACAGGCTGAGGGTGCTGGGCTTGTTCAGCCTGGAGAAAAGAAGGGCTGTGGAGTGACCTCATTGCAGCCTTCAGGACCTAAAGGGAGCCTACAAACAGGAGGGGAATCAACTCTTTGAAAACAAGACAAGGGGAAATTGTTTTAAGTTGAGGGAGGGAAGATTTAGGTTCGATGTCAGGGGGAGCTTGATGATCTTTGAGGTCCCTTCCTATGCGAGCCATTCTATGGTTCTATGATTCACCTGATGCTCAGAACATCGCCATCTCCTTCCCCACAGGCAGACAAGGCACAAAACAAGGCAACGGGGACATCGGCAGCAGCAGTGGTGATAGGGACCGTCAGCGAGGAGGAGAAGCTGGAGGAGCTGCAGCTCTTGGCTCGCTGCAACCACCCCAACATCCCCCAGCTGCTGGACGCGCTGCATGGGACGGGCACCTCTGGGTGGGCACCATCTGGATGTGCTCTGCAGCCTGGGAATTGCAAGCAGAGGGAAGAGGCGTGGTGGTGACAGCACTATGGGGAAACCTGCTGTGCTGCAGTGTGCGCCCAGTGCCTCTGATCCTGCTGCTGGGCAGCGCTGGGTGCAGCCTGGCTCCGTCCTCTCTGCACCTCCCTGCGAGGCCTGATGGCCGTGGCTGGGATCCTCCTGAGCCTCCTCTTCTGCAGGCTGAGCTGCTCTGCCAGAATTCCCACCCCAACCCTTTCCCAACCCTACAATCCCATGCAGTGCTGACTGAGGAGGAGAGGGGATTTAAGAGGGGAGGGATGGGCCGGGGCTGGCAGCCATGGGATGCTGCCCCTTGTGTGGCCCCATCCTGCCCTGTAGGTGGGCACAGAGGTCTGAGGGGGCTTTGGTGCTGCATGAACAACTGCAGGCAGAGGTGTAGCAAAGTGAACACAAAACATTTAATCATTTAACATACAAAGCAGTAAATGAATGACAATATTCCTAACCATTTCCCACCCTAACAATTGTTTCTGACCCCACCCCCTAAAATTCCACCCTCTCAGCAATTTCCCACCCCAGCTCCCACGCCAAGCAATTTCACACCCCCCCACTCCCTCCCACCAATAGTTTCCTCCCCCTCCAAAAAACTTCCCAGCCCCTCAAATTTCCACCCCCAATAATTCCCACCCCCCAACCATTTCCCACCCCAGTATTCCCACCCCCAACCATGCCCACCCCCAACCATTTTCCCCCCTCCAATTCCCACCCCCAACCTTCCCCTCCCCAATAATTCCACCCCCAACCATTTTCCCAAAGCCAAACATTTCCCGCCCAAAATTTTGACAATCCAAACACTTTTGTGATCCCCCGCTTCACGTCCCCATTGCCCCCAGCCAAGACCCCGTTTGTGGACAGCCCATTTTGGAGGGGTATGGCTGGGGCTGGTCTGGGGCCCCTGGAAACCGCCGCTGCCTCCTGGGTGCCAAGGGGCCGCGAGGAGCCCAGGGCACAGGGGCTATATTCCCCCCCTTTGGTCGTCATGTCTCCTGCACAACCAATGGGCCAGTTTCTTGGTCCGCTCCCCTTGGGCCAGCCGGGGTTGATGGGCACCGGTCCCCTGGTTGCCACTGCGCTGACACAGCCAGTTTGCCCTAGCGTTGGTATTTGTGGCCGGAAACCCTGGCATGGCGGCACTTCCTCTTCCTGGCTGGATGTTGCCGGCGTGCTGCTTGTGCCCCGTGCTCTCACTTTTTGTGCTGGTGCAGGCGGGTGCTGGGCACCTGGCCGGCTCGGTGCTGTCCTCGTCATGCTTGTCTGACACGCGGCAGGACATGCAGCCGGGTGGAAGTGCCAGGCGGCTGAGAACCACCCGGGGCTGCTTCTGCTGTGCCTCTTCCACGAGCTGTCCAGTTTGCACCAAAGGAGGCACAGGATGCTTGGCCGGCTCGGTGCTGTCCCTGTGGTGCTTGCTTGCCACGCGGCAGGACATGCAGCCGGGTGGAAGTGCCAGGCGGCTGAGAACCACCCGGGGCTGCTTCTGCTGTGCCTCTTCCATGAGATGTGCAGTGCGGGGCGAAGGAGGCATGGGGGCAGCCAGGGAGCTCAGCAGGGGCAGGTCTGGAGGTGTGACGGGGGCCAGCAGCAAAGGACCGCAGGGCAGCAGCTCAGAGAGCTGCCCAGGGGATGCTGGCTGCCCCCAGAATGGGTCGCTGAGGGTCCTGGCGTCAGCCTGTGTCTCTTTGCCGAGCTCTCTGCTGCTCCTGGGGAAGTCAGGGAGCTCTGCGATGAAAGGAGAGGAGTCGAGACTGCTGGGGACATCCGGGCTCGGTGGCTCCGTGGCTGCGATCCACCTCCTCAGCTCTTCATTTTCACGGCTGTCCAGTGCCGGCAGCAGCTGGTCCCCAAGATTTTCCTCTTCCACCTTGTCAGCGTCTCTGGTCTCCTCCCTTTTGACAACAGGCAGGTCCTGGTTCTCCTGCGGGACCTCCAAAGTGCTCAGCGCTTCTAAAAAAGCAAGAACATCCCCCAAAATGATGATGGCAGCCTTGCCGCACCCTCTCACTGCAGACACCCACCCACCAGCTCTACAGCCCCCAAACTCACCCTCGTTGATCCACGTGAGCAAATTGTCAATTTCCATGTTGTCGTCCAGAATGTCGGTGCTCGGAGTCCCTCCTGGGAAAGGAAGAAAATCCCCAGCGGGGCAACGCCAGCTTTTCCTCACCCACTCAGTGCAGACACCCTCTTGCCAGTTCTTCATTGCCCAGACTCACCATCGTTGATCCAGGTGAGCAGATCATCGACATCTGCAAAGTCATCCAGAGTATCTGAGTCTGCTGTTGCATCTGGAAAAAGGAAGAAAATTCCCAGCGGGCCAATGCCAGCTTTTCCTCGCCCACTCAGTGCAGACACCCTCTTGCAGGTTCTTTGTCGCCCAGACTCACCATCGTTGATCCAGGTGAGCAGATCATTGACATCTGTGAAGTCATCTGGAGTATCTGCGCCAGTTGTTGCATCTGGAAAAAGGAAGAAAATCCCCAGCGGGGCATCGCCAGCTTTCCCGCAGCCCCGCAGAGCAGACAGCCTGCCTCCTGCCCTGCAGCCCCTGAACTCACCGCCTGATTCCAGCGTGGCAGCGCTGCAGGTGAGCGGAGCCGTGGCGGGATGGGGGCACACGTCGGTGGGCGCTGGGTGCCCCCGGTCCTCCGAGAGCACCACGGCGTTCTGAAACGGCTCCATCGGCGGCTCCCAGGTGTCGGGCAGGGTGCAGGGCACGGGGAGCACCTGCTCCTGCAGGGAGGGTACCTGCAAAAGAAGGGGGGGGGGGGCGGCGCGGCCGGGGGACCGCGGCAGGCAGGTGCCTGCGGGCTGCGGGGGCTCCCCGTGGAGCACGGCCCCAGGCCACAGCCCCATGGGCTGCTGGGGCAGCAGCGTCCCTGCCAGCAGGGGATGTCCCCGCTGGTGGACAGGGGCGGTGGGGGGAGCCATACCTGGGTGCAGCCCCCCAGGTAGGAGCTGCAGCACCGGTAAGTGCAGCCCCGCAGTTGGGGGCAGCCCCCCAGGTGGGAGCTGCGCTGCCTGTCCCCAGACACCTGGTACCCCAGGCCAGACAGAGGCCTGAGGTGCCAGGTAGGTGGCAGTGGGGACAGGGAGGGGTTGGGGTGGTACCGGCATCGGTCCGCGGACGGTGGGCTGCATCCAGGCGGGGTCCGGTGGCGGCACAGTCGCATCAGTGAAAATGGCGTCGGGTGTCAGAGGCACCGTCAGCGCTCCTCGAGGGAATCTCTCTGAGGGGAAATGCCAGAAGGGGCGCTGGGCTGAGAACCGGGTCACTGAGGTGAGATCCAGGTCACAGGAGTGGGATCTGGGGCGCTGGGGTGCGATCTGGGGCCCTGGGGTGAGATCTGGGGCACTGGGGTCAGCTGGAGCATCAGAGCAGGGGGAGCCTGCTGCCTTACCTGCCATGACAGCTGGAGAGTGGCAGTTAGGGGAGCCCCTCCCCCCACGGGGGTTCCGTGACCCTTGGGGTCAGCCCCTTTCCCAACGGCTTGCCACGGTTTGAGTTTTCGGACCCAAACATCCTTCCCATCCCAACCGTTTCCCATCCCGGTGATCAGCTGCCATCCCGATGGGCATTTTGCAGCCCACTGCTCTTCCTTCCCAAGGGTCGCCCATGCCAGTGGGGATTTGCCATCCCTGCAGTGAGTTCTCACCCCAGGGATGGCTTCCCCTCCCAAGAAGGATATCCTGTCCCAGTGATTTCCAGTCGTCACCACCCAAAATCATCTTTATCCAGCCCGTGGCTAAGGACTTAAACTGCCAGCGTTAATTACCACTTCTTGAAAGTGGTAGCAGCCGTGCTAGGCCAATTAGGCAGGTAACAATGAAAAGGAGTGATTTCTGTGAGACAGCCCTGATTTAGCTGAGAATACTGCAGGAATGAGTCCACGCCCATGCAGCGTATGCCAAGCTTGGTACTGTCAACTGGTCCTTTGTGCCTCAAAGAACATCACTAACTTTATAAATAGTGCATTTGAGGGATTTTTTGATGGAGTTGGGTTAACAGGACAAGACTTCTATTGGCGACCGGTTTCTGTGACATGGAAAAATTACACTTTGTCTTAGGGATGGAGCATGGGATTTGATTGAATCTTACTGAGAAGGAGGGGAATGGAAAGCCCCTGTGGGTAAGAACACTGTGAGCTGTAGTTTGGGTATCTTCATTTGAATAGGGCTGCATGAAAGGGTGTGTTTGATATAGGGGAGGAGAGGAAAGCACACTACAGTTTGTGTTGGCTGTAGGAAAAGCACAGAATTTTAGCAGCAGAAAGGCAAATTTAAGGAATGATGCTTGAAGATTTGAAGGTGGTGGTTGGCTGAGCTAAGGTCTTCCCCCAAACAGATGCTCTTCAAATATTTCTGGATTTCTCTGTGCAAGAAACTGATGGCAGAGACCTTCCACTGAAGCGCAGCCTTGCAGAGAGTCTGAGGAAGAAGGCAGATCTTGAGAAGATACTAAGGAGAAGCACAGATGGCATCAGGACTTGATGTTCTGTCCTCTGGCTGCCACCTCTTGCTTTCTGCAGGCGTTCTTTGACACCTACAAAGCTTTAGTGAGGGTGCATCAGTGTAAAACAGCAGTAACCTATGGAGCTCTGAAGGGGAGCTGTGGGCTTCAGTACCTCAGGAGGGGATGTGCATGCTCTTTAATGTACATGCAGTCTGCTTGTGCTATGGCAGGAGGGCTTTGAAAGCTGGTACCATGTTTGTGTTTTCAGGAAAAGTGGATATAAACACTTCTCCCTACTGAAAGATTTAAAAATAGAGCCTCTCGTTGCTGCTTACTGGATGTTTTTCATCTTTAGAAACACAGGTGTTTGAATAATGCTGTTTTTCATAGGAGATGTGCCAGAATGCATCTGATGGATTATTTGCTGAAACGTTACTGAAATGATAGTTCAGAAAAACTGTGCTGTGAATGTTTCCTGGACTCACATGAGAAGGTGTTGTGGTTTCGTGTTTTTTGTTGTCAGTATTCCACATCAGAACATCATGTGGACCAGTGGGAGTTAACGAGTTAATGTTCTGGTTCTGTTTACTGCCTTTTGTGGAATCTTTTTATATCCTGATGAGAGGGGAGGGGGCGGCACCCCCAGAGGACCTGGCGGGAAGTGGAAGTTGAGGTGGAGCTGCAGACGGGACCCAGAGCTCTCTCTGTCTGGCCCCGGCTCATCCATCTCAGTTCGCCGCAGAGAAAGCACGTGCTTTCCCTCGTACTATCGTGGTTTGATTCTCATTTTTTGATGCTCTTGTTTCTTATTTTGTTTGATTTAGTTCAATTCAGTAAATTACTCTTCCTCCTCAGATCGTTGCCGTTGTTTTCTCTTTGTTAAAACTATTGCTAGCTCTCTGCCCTTCCCCCTCTCCCAGTGCGCACGTGGCCCGGGGCCAGCCGGTCGTGGCAAACCGTTTGTACCTTTTTTTTTTCCTCTCTCCTTCCTGGGGCCTGTGCCCCCCCTGTCATGGACTTATATCTAAGGATAACCCCGTGACAGAAGGATGGCTGTGAAGATGTTGGCCTTGGGGCAGGAGTTGTTAGGAGCTTTTGAGAGTAGCCTCTAATCATTGACCATGAAAATTAATTGTTAAGCTCTGTGTGCTCAGGTGGGAGCAGAGTGAGGCCAGCAGGGAAGGCTTTTGAAAAATCCCTGTAATCAATCCAGCACAAAAAGATGTTTCTTCTCAGCTAGCTCATAAAATACCTGAAAATCATCATCAGCCAAGGATGTGACTCAGGTGTGCTTGGGAAGTTCAGATGTGCTTTGTAGATCGGCCTTTGTTTTAGAGTCCTCGGTGGCTGCTTGCTTTGTACTGCTGGCCATTGTTTATAGGAGCAAGAGAAGTCTTGTGTGCTAAGAAGAACCTGGTAGTGGAGGGGAAAAAAAATCCTCAGGATTTGGATGCTTCCGTGTGTTATGAGTGATTGTGATACCACTGCTCGGTCAGTTTGAGTGCATGAAACAAGTGTGAAATCTTTTTTTTTTATGGAGTAATGTGAAAGGATTCCTATGGATTTGAGACCTGACTTAAAGTCTGTGGGATCTTCCAGGAGCTGGGGTAAGGCAAGGAAAGTTGGGGCAGGAGGATGATGTGTAGGAATAGGAACGTTTTCCATTTGTATCAACTCCTGCTGTTACCTTTTTGACTTGAGAATGCATGCTTTTTTTTAATAAAGAACAAACTAATTGTGCACCTTGTGAATGAATTCATTCACACCTGTTACTGTTTGGTGTTCTCTACATGGAGCTGCAATTGAAATGGACACTTCTGGTCTGATTGGCAGCCCCTCCCCCCTCTTCCCTGCATGCTCAGATCAGTGAAGTTTGCAAAGCCTGGCTCTTGGTTGGTGAGTTGTGCCCAAGGTCAGAGAGTTGGCTCTTCTCAGCTTGGAGATGTGTTTTCCAGTTGCATGTTGTGTTATTTCTGTTGTGTTGACCTCTTGAGCTCCAGCCCTAACTGGGGATCCAAGTATACTAACACAGAAGGAATAGTTGAGATATATGTGAACTTGGATTGGAAATGCAATCCAAGGGCTGCACAAATGTGGGACAGTTCTGAGTGTAAGGAAAGGCATCTGCTGGGTGAGCGCTTTGCTTGGTGAGCATCACCCTGCTAAAGAGCAGGCAGCTGTTGTCTTTGCAGACAGCAACATCCACGGGGATTGGAAGCTTTTTCTGCCTTCCGGCTCTTGACTGTTGCTCTGAGAGTGGAGGTTCTTGCCTGGAGAGAACCACCAGCAGAAAGGATCCCATGTGTGGCGTCTGAGCCCTTTCAGACAAACCAGCTGGATTAGTGTGTGGCCTGTGACCTTGGTTTGGAGTTAACCCAGCAGCCTTTGTCCAAAGCAGAATGACCTGTGGGCACAGCGTCTAGTAGGTGGAAGTGAGCAACAGCTGAGGACAGCAGCAGCTTGAGCAGTGCTCTTAAGGGAAATCCTCACTGTGAACAAAGGCCCAGAAGAAGAGTAGCTTGTCCCTGTATTCACATAGTAAGGTTTTCCTTTCTGATCTGACTGTTACTTCTCAGGTGGTGCCTACAGTGTGTGATGTGCTCTGGAAGAAGTGCTGATGTTTTGTATTTAACTTTGTCTTTCATCTTATTTTAAAGCTTAGAGGCAACCTTAATTTCTACAATCCTGAGTTTTGTTCCATGAGAGCTCTCCAGCTTCTACCTGTGATGTGAGACTGTATTGTGTCTACTTTAAGTCAGGCTTTTTTCCCCTTTTCATTTTAAGGTAGGAAAATTAATTTCTGGGTCAGGAAAAGAAGAAATGCAACAATCTTCCCTACACTGCTCAGTTGCCTTAGTTGCCAAGTGCTCCTGATTTTTCTTGTATCCTTCAATTCCAAGTCCATATTTTCCCAACAGCAAAAGAATTCAGAAGTAACCACCTACATTTAAGTAAGCGGTTTCAGTATTTATTTCTTGATTGTGAAATAATGATTGTGGCAATTACTTCAGTTCAGAAGTCACAATTTACGGTGCCTGTTTTAATTCTGACAAAGGTTGCAGTTGCAGATGACTTCCCAAGGCTGCAGAATGTGGAGGTGGCACAGCCTTGGCTTCTGCATTTGTGCTAATGCCACATTTCCTCTCTCTGTCTTGCAGGTCAGCTGGTGCTAGATGTGGATGGTATCCCAGTGTGAATGAAGGTCAGTGTAGGAGCAGGTGCTGATGGGAGGAAGAAAGTCCAGGCTAATGGACTCTGAAGCATCTGCCAGTACAGTACCAGAGAAGGCAGTAGTGATGTTGGGCAGCAGTTGCAGAAGAATACAGAGGAGCTCCTCAGCAGGAAGCTACAAACCCTGCTGAGACTCAGAGCACATGTGGATGCCCAGAAAGAAATGCAGGCCCAGTGTTTGAGCATTGCCTGGCCGTGGAGTGCTGTGGCCCGAGAACAGAGCTATTCTGCCTTTGCCAGGATGGCTTTCCAAGGAGGACTTTTTTGTCCTCACAAAAACCAGAGGGCTGACTCATCCAAATGCTTGCTGACTGCTTGAAAGCCCAAATCCTCCCGGCCTCCAATCTGGGGACAGCCTGGGGTCATCATGTGGCAGGGGGGTTGGAGATTCATGATCCTTGAGGTCCCTTCCAACCCTGGCAATTCTGTGATTTCCTGGGTGTGATCATTCGGTGCCTGAGCGAGAGGATGACCCAGACTGGTTACACAAGAGTCATCTTAATTTCTCTATTTTTTACTTCAGATAATGCCATTGGGTGGCCCTCATGTTGTTTTCTTAAAATTTGGTACCAGTCCTGGTGACTTTGGGCCAGAGCCCAAAAGGCTGGAACCAGTCTTAAAAGCCACAGCCCCAGTTAGGGGCACATGCCCTGGAGCCTAAAGATGCTACCAGAGAAGCCAGGACTGTCTCTGGGGTCTAAAAATAGAGCCAGAGAGACTAGCACTGGCCATGGGACCTGAAGCCACAGCCTGAGTGGCCAGCACTGACCCTGGGGATTAAAGCCCCAGCCAGAGAGGCTGGCAAAAGTCCTGGGGCCTGAAGCCACATCCAGGGAGGCCTGCACTGGCCCCAGGTCCTAAAGCCATAGCCACAGCCAGGGAGGCTGGCACTACTGCTGTGGCCTAAAGCCGAAGCTGGAGAAGCGGCACTGTCAGCGGGACTTCAATCCACAGCCTGAAAGGCTGACAGCGGCTCCAGGGCCTAAAGCCACGGCACAAGAGGCCAGCACCAGCTTCGGGTCTAAACCACAGCCACAGAGGGCTATGCTGGCCCCGGGGTCTGAAGGTGCAGCCACAGCCCGAGAGCCGAACCAGGCCGGGGCTAAACCACATTGCCCAGGGGCTACTGATTCCCCCTGGGGCCCAAGCCAGAGGCCGAACCGGCCTGGGGCACACAGATGTGCCTTCCTGTTGGTTTCTACTGATTCCTATAGGACTCCATTGACCACTCTGAGGCCATACTGGTCCTTACTGGTTTTTACTTAGCCATACTGGACTTTTCTGGTCCATACTGGTGTGCACTCCTCCCAGTTCCTACTAGTTCCTCTGGGACTCCACTGACCACTGCGAGGCCATATTGAGTTTTTATTGGGCTGCACAAGAGTCATCTTCACTTCTCTGTTGCTTTACTTCAATTAACCCCCATTCAATTAACCCCATTCACCCCACTGGGTGACCCTGGTGTTGGTTTCCTAAAATTTGGATCTAGGAGGTGACCACTCCCTTTGCCTGTGATGAAAGCACAGAAGTGATGCAGGCACTCGCTGAGGTCACAGTCGTTGCCAGGGTGGGAGCGTTTGTGCCACAGCTGGTGAGCAGAGCTGGTGCTCTCGTGAGCGTGCTGCACACGGAGACTGAGCTCTGTGCTTTTCTTGAGAGAGATCACCCTGTGAGAGCCCATTGGAAGCACCACTGCGGTGTGTGTGAGCTGGGCACAGCACAGCTGAGCAGGCTGACCAGGTGAGCTGGGTTTGGTGCTGGGTGGTTGCCAGGGGGTATCTCAGCAGAAAAGTTGGGCTGGGGAGGAGTTCCCAGCTCAAACGGTGCCCTTCTGAATGGCTGTATCCAGAGGAAACGTTCTTGAGATTCCATCCTACGATTCAGTGAGGATGATGAAAAGGCATTTTTCCCCTGGAGATTGCTGCCGGGCCCCCGCCTTCATGTCAGACGTTAAAAAGGAAGCAGAGTGCAGACTTCATAGAGTGCATCTTGTGTCTCACTGCCCCATGGATTGCTTGGTGTGCCATACCCAGCAGGTGTTTCAGCAAACTGCGCTGAAGTCACGGCAGAGAGCCAGGTGCTCAGCTGGGGACATGGACAGTCAGCACACTTGCGGGGGAAAAGGGGACCTGGGGGCACTTGCTGACAGAAGCCATGGCAGTCAGGCACAAGCTGCGCT
>JADANK010000741.1:0-15875 GCA_021292215.1 Lophura nycthemera
CATTTTCCCCATGCCCCCAACCCCCATTCCCCATTCCCCCATTGCCCCCCAGCCCCCATTCCCCCAATGCCCCCCATTGTCCCCATTGCCCCCATTGCCCCATGCCCCCTTTGCCCCATGCCCCAATTTCCCCCCAATGCCCCCCTCCCCCATTCCCCATTCCCCCCTCCCCATTGACCCAAACCCCCCATGCCCCCATTTCCCCAGCCCAATTTTTTTTGCCCCCTTTTCCCCATTGGCCCCCCATTTGCCCCCTTCCCCCATTCCCCCCCATTCCCCCATTCCCCCCATTCCCCCAATTCCCCCATTGCCCCCTTGCCCCCCATTGCCCCCTTGCCCCCCATTGCCCCCCCCCCCCCCAGCCCCACATCCCCCCCCCCTACCGGAGTTCCCGGTGAGGTCCATGGCTCTGAGGTTGGCAGCGCGGATGACGGTGACGGTGAGGCGGCCGGCGGTGGGGAGGTAACACAGGGAGAAGTTCACCTCCCCCAGCTCCGCCTTTTCCTGAAGGTCAAAGGTCACAGGTCACCGGTGGGGGTCAACCGGGGGTCACGGGGTCACCCCCCGTCCCTACGTCCCCACTGTGTCCCCCATTGAGACCCCATAGAGAGACCCTGTGCTCAGTCCCTCCTTGGCTCCCTCCTGATCCCAAGGGGGTCACGAGGGGTCACCAAGGGGTCACGGGGTCACCGGGGGTCAAAGGTCACCGGGGGGGGTCCCCCTGTCCCATGTGCCCCCCCCCTTGGGTCCCCAAGGAACCCCCCCTGTCCCCCCATGTCCCCCTGTCCCCAATGGAGTCATGAGGGGTCAAAGAAGGTCAAAGGGGTCAAAGGAGGTCACATGGGGTCACCCAGGGGTCACCCAGGGGTCACGGGGTCACCGGGGGTCAAAGGTCACCGGGGGGGTCCCCCTGTCCCTATAGTGTCCCCACTGAGTCCTCATAGAGACCCCCTGCCCCCCATGTCTCTGTGTCCCCCTGTTCCCAACGGGGTCCCAATGGGGTCACATGGGGTCACCAAGGGGTCACGGGGTCACCGGGGGTCAAAGGTCACCGGGGGGGTCACCCTGTCCCTATAGTGTCCCCATTGGGTCCCCATAGAGACCCCCTGTCCCCCCATGTCCCTGTGCCCCCTGTTCCCAATGGGGCCCAATGGGGTTTCCCAAACCAGGGGGTCACAGGGGTCACAAGGGGGTCCAAACACGGGGTCACCGGGGCAAAGGCACCGGGGGGGTCCCTTGTCCCCCATGTCCCCCTTCCAGTCCCCTAAGACCCCCCGCCCCATGTCCCCGTGTCCCCAATGGAGTCACGAGGGGTCAAAGAAAGGGTCAAACAAGGGGTCAATGGGAAGGGGTCACCCAGGGGTCACGGGGTCACTGGGAAAGGTCACTCCCTTCCCTTGTTCCCCATTGAGTCCCCATAGAGCCCCCCTGCCCCCCACAGTGTCCCCCTGTTCCCAATGGGGTCCCGGGGGTCCCGGGTCACTGGGGTCCCAAAGGGTCACGGGGTCCCCACGGGGGGTCAAATGGGGGGGTCAGGGTCCCCAATGCCCCTTCAGGGTCCCAAGGCCCCCTGCCCCATTCCCCTTCCCCCTGTTTCAAGGGTCACAGGGGTCAAAAGGGTCACTGGGGTAACCGGGTCACCCGGGGTCACGGGGCAGGGGCAAAGGCCAGGGGGGGTGTCCCTTAGGTCCCCTGGTCCCCAAGGGAACCCCTATGTCCCGGCCCCCCGTTCCAAGAGGTCACCGGGGGTCAAAGAAGGTCAC
The DNA here is from genome assembly GCA_021292215.1 of Lophura nycthemera. Lineage (NCBI taxonomy): Eukaryota > Metazoa > Chordata > Aves > Galliformes > Phasianidae > Lophura > Lophura nycthemera. The sequence goes on from JADANK010000741.1 coordinate 1,764, forward strand.
ATGGGGTAACTTACCCGGGCAGGGGTCACCGGGGGGCAAGGCCACCGGGGGGGTACCCCGGGTCCCAAGTGCCCATTGATCCCCAAGGCCCCTGGGGTCCCCCCCGTCCCTTGTGCCCCGGGTTCCCAATGGGGTCACGAGGGGTTCACCGGGTCAAGGGCCACGGAGGTCCAAGGGGTCACCGAGGGGGTCACCGGGGTCATGGGGGGGCAGGGTCAACAAGGGGTACTGGGGGGTCACGGGGGGCACTGGGGGTCCCGGGGGCGAGGGTCACCAGGGTCACCAAGGTCACGGGGGGGGTCAGGGGGTCCGGGGTCATGGGGGGTCAGGGGGAAATGGGGTAAATAGGGGTCAGGGGGGGTCAGAGGGGAGCGAGGGGTCACCGGGGGTCAGAGGGGTCACCAGAGGTCACCAAGGTTTCAACTGGGGGGGGCAGCGAAAGGGGTCACCGGGTCAACTTTGGGGTTCAGGGGGCCAAATAAAGGGGGGCCAACTGGGGTCACTGGGGGTCATTGGGGCACCAAAAGTTCAACTTGAGGGGGTCACAAGGGGGTCACGGGGGGTCACCTGGGGAAGGGTCCCAGGGGTCCCAAAGCAAGGGGTCACCGGGGGTCACTGAGGGGTCACGGGGGGTCACTGGGGTCACCAAGGTTCACTGGGGGGGTTCAGCAAGGGGTCACGGGGTCACTGGAGGTCATGAGGTCACCAGAGTTCATGGGGCCAACAAGGGGTCACCGGGGGGTCACCGGGGGTCACACCCATTGCACACTCAGTGCTCACTCCCCCTTTGCACCGACGTTGCACACTCAGCTGATCTCCCGTTGCACACACAGCGCCCGTGGAGGATCACACCCCTCCCCTTGCACAAGTGACTCACTCCCCTTGCACCAACACACCCACACCCTTGCACAAACACCCCCCTTGCACAAACACCCCTCCCGTTGCACAAACACCCCCCCTTGCACCAATAGCCCTCCCCTTGCACCAACACCCCCTTGCACAAGTGACTCCCTACTACTGCACACTGACTGCACTCCCCTTGCACCAACAGCCCCCCATTGCACCAGTGAGCCCCTCCCCTTGCACCAACACCCCTTATCTTGCACACTGACCCCCTCTCCTTTCACCAACACCTCTCCCCTTGCACACTGACCCCCCTCCCTTTGCACCAACACCCCTCCCCTCGCACCAACACCCCCTTCCATTGTCCCACACCCCTCCCTTTGCACCAACACCCCTCTTCTCACACCAACCCCTCTCCCCTTGCACAAGTGACCCCTTCCTCTTGCCCACACCAACCCTGTACCCTACCAACCTCCCCTTCACCATCATCCCCCATCCCTTGCACCAACGCCTCTCTTCTCACACCAAACCACCTCCCCTTGCACCAACACTCCTCCCCTTGCACAAGTGAGCCCCTCCCTGTGTCCCACACACCTCCCCTTGCACCAACATCCCTCCTCTTGTCCCACCCTCCTCCCCTGCCCTCACACCAACATCCCTCCCTTTGCACAAGTGACCCCTTCCACTTGCTCCAAGCCCTTTCCATTGCACTCCGCCCACCTCCCCTTGCACCAACACCCCCACCCCTTGCACCATCACCCCTCCCCTTGCACCATACCCTCCCCTTGCACCAACACCCCCTCCCCTTGCACCAACACACACCTCCCCTTGCACCAACCCCTTTGCCCTTGCACAAGTGACGCCTTCCCCTTGCCCCACACCCCTCCCCTTGCACTCCGCCCCCCTCCCTTTGCACCATCACCCCCCACCCCTTGCACCATCACCCCTCCCCTTGCACCAACACCCCTCCCCTTGTTCCCACATCCCTCCCTTTTCACCATCCCCCCTCCCCTTGCACAAGTGACCCCTTCCTCTCGCCCCACACCCCTCCCCTTGCACCATCACTCCCCACCCCTTGCACCAACACCCCACCCCTTGCACCAATGCCTCTCTTCTCATTCCAACCCCTCCTCCCCTTGCACCATCACCCCTCCCCTTGCAACAACACCCCTCCCTTGCCACAAGTGACCCCCTCTCCTTCCACCAACCCCCCTCCCCTTCCACCTACCACCCTCTCCCTTTCACAAGAGACCCCTTCTCCTTGCACCAACCCCCCTCCCCTTCCACCAACCCCTTTCCCCTTGCACAATGACCCTTCCTCTCGCCCCACACCCCTCCCCTTGCACCAACACCCCCCACCCTTGCACGACCCCCCCCCGTACGCCGCCCCCTGCACGATGTCCCTCCAGATGGGCCTCTCGGTGCCCCTCTCTGCTGCTTCCAGCAGGTTGTCCAGCACCACCACCCCCCTTTGCACCAACACACCCCTCCCCTTGCACCAACACCCCTCCTCCTGCACAGTGACACCCCTCCCTCACCACCAACGCCCCTCCCCTTGCACAAGTGACCCCTTCCCCTCACCCCACACCCCACCCCTTGCACCCTGCCCGCCCTCCCCTTGCACCATCACCCCCCACCCCTTGCACCAACGCCTCTCTTCTCACACCAAATCCCCTCCCCTTCCACCATCACCCCCCCCTTGCACCAACACCCCTCCCCTTATCCCACACACTTCCCATCGCCCACAACGCACACTCCCCTTGCACCAACACCCCTCCCCTTGCACAAGTGAGCCTCTCCCGTGACCCACACCCCTTCCCTTCACCAACCCTCTCCCCTTGCACAAGTGACACCTTCCCCTTCCCCACACCCTTCCCCTTGCACGCTGCCTGCCCTCCCCTTGCCACCAACACCCCCCACCCCTTGCACCAACACCTCTCTTCTCACACCAAACGCCCTCCCCTTCCACCATCACCCCTCAACTTCCACCTACACCCCTCCCCTTGCACAAGTGACACCTTCCCCTCGCCCCACAAACCCTCCCCTTGCCCCCTGCCCGCCCTCCCCTTGCACCAACCCCCTCCCCTTGCACAAGTGACCCCTTCCCCTCGCCCCACACCCCTCCCCTTGCACCAACTCCCCTTCCCTTGCACAAGTGAGCCTTTCCCCTTCCCCACACCCCTCCCCTTGCACCATCACTCCCCACCCCTTGCACCAACGCCTCTCTTCTCACTCCAACCCTCCTCCCCGTGTCCCACACCCCTCCCCTTGCACCAACACCCCTCCTCCTGCACACTTAATCCCCTTCCCTTTCCACCAAACCCCCTCCCCTCGCACAAATGACCCCTTCCACCCTGCCTGCCCTCCCCTTGCACCAACACCCCTCCTCCTGCACACTTAACCCCCTTCCCTTTCCACCAAACCCCCTCCCCTCACACAAATGACCCCTTCCACCCTGCCTGCCCCCCCCTTGCACCACACCCCTCCTCCTGCACACTTAATCCCCTTCCCTTTCCACCCAAGCCCCCTCCCCTTGCACGAGTGACCCCTTCCTCTCGCCCACACCCCTCCCTTGCACCAACACCCCCCACCCTTGCACGAGCCCCCCCGTACCGCCGCCCCCTGCACGATGTCCCTCCAGATGGGCCTCTCGGTCCCCCTCTCTGCCGCTTCAGCAGGTTGTCCAGCACCACCACCCCCCTTTGCAACCAACACACCCCTCCCTTGCACCAAACACCCCTCCTCCTGCACAGTGACAACCCCTCCCCTCACACCAACGCCCCTCCCCTTGCACAAGTGACCCCTTCCCCCCCCACACACCCCACCCTTGCACCCTGCCCGCCCCCCCTTGCACCACACCCCCCCCCTTGCACCAACACCCCTCCCCTTATCCCACACACTTCCCATCGCCCACACGCACACCTCCCCTTGCACCAACACCCCTCCCCTTGCACAAGTGAGCCTCTCCCCGTGTCCCACACCCCTTCCCTTTCACCAACCCTCTTCCCCTTGCACAAGTGACACCTTCCCCTTCCCCACACCCTTCCCCTTGCACGCTGCCTGCCCTCCCCTTGCACCAACACCCCCCACCCCTTGCACCAACGCCTCTCTTCTCACTCCAACTCTCCTCCCCTTGCACCCTGACTGCCCTCCCCTCACACCAACACCCCTCCCCTTGCACAAGTGACCCCTTCCCCTCGCCCCACACCCCACCCCTTGCCCCCTGCCCGCCCTCCCTTTGCACCAACACCCCCCACCCCTCGCACGACCCCCCCCGTACCGCCGCCCCCTGCACGATGTCCCTCCAGATGGGCCTTTCGGTGCCCCTCTCTGCCGCTTCCAGCAGGTTGTCCAGCACCACCTGCCCGATGAGGCCGTGCCTGGAGAAACGTTCGAAGTCGTAGACGCTGAAATGCAGCCGGCGGGACGGCAGCTCCGCAAACGGCACCGCGAAGCTGAACGTCTCCTCGAAGTCCGGGTTTTGCGTCCGCCGGCGAACCTGAAGGGGGCAGCAACGCGTCAATGGGGGGGGGGGGTGCGGGAATCACCGGAATCATCAATAGGGGGCGTGGGAACAACCACAGGCATCAATGGGGGGCATGGGAACCAACATGGCCGTCAATGGGGGGCGTGGGAATCTCCACAGGCTTCAATGGGGGGGTGTGGGAATCACCAGAGGTATCAATGGGGGGCGTGGGAACAACCACAGGCATCAATGAGGGACATGGAAACCAACACAGGCATCAATGGGGGGTGTGGGAATCTCCACAGGCATCAATGGGGGGATGTGGGATTCACTGTAGGCGTCAATGGGGGGCATGGGAACCACCACAGGCATCAATGCGGGGGGGGGGGGGGGGGGAATCTCCACAGGCATCAATGGGGGTGTGGCATCAATGGGGGAGCGTGGGAGTCACCACATGCATCAATGGGGGGCGTGAGAACCAATGTGGCCGTCAATGGGGAGCATGGGAACCACCACAGGTATCAATGGAGGGCTTGGAAACCTGTGTGGCCATCAATGGGGGGCATGAGAACCAACATGGCCGTCAATGGGGGGTGTGGGAACAACCACAGGCATCAATAGGGGGGTGTGGGATTCACTGTAGGCGTCAATGGGGGGCGTGGGAACCACCACAGGCATTAATGGGGGATGTGGCATCAATGGGGGGGTGTGGGAGTCACCACAGGCATCAATGGGGAGCATGGGAACAACCACAGCCATCAATGAGGGACATGGAAACCAATACAGGCATCAATGGGGGGCGTAGGAATCTCCACAGGCTTCAATGGGGGGTGTGGGAACCAACATGGACGTCAATGGGGGGTGTGGGAACAACCACAGGTATCAATGGGGGGCATGGAAACCAACACAACCATCAATGGGGGACGTGGGAATCAATGCAGCCATCAATGGAGAGCGTGGGAAGCACCAGAGCCATCAATGGGGAGCGTGGGAATATCCACAGGCATCAGTGGGGGGTGTGGGATCCACCACAGGCATGAGTGGGGGGTGTGGGAACAACCACAGGCATCAATGGGGGGCGTGGGAACCAACATGGCCGTCAATGGGGGGTGTGGGAATCTCCACAGGCTTCAATGGGGGGGTGTGGGAATCACCAGAGGTATCAATGGGGGGGCGTGGGGTCCAAAACAGGCATCAATGGGGGGGGCGTGGGAATCACTGGAATCATCAAAGGGGGCGTGGGAACAACCACAGGCATCAATGGGGGGCATGAGAACCAACATGGCCGTCAATGGGGGGCGTGGGAATCACCAGAGGCATCGATGGGGGGGGTGAGGGGTGGGAATCAGCACATGCATAAATGGGGGGAATGGGAACCAATGTGGCCGTCAATGGGGGGTGTGGGAATCTCCACAGGCATCAATGGGGGGTGTGGGAATCACTACAGCCATCAATGGGGGATGTGGGAATCTCCACAGGCATCAATGGGGGGCGTGGGATCCACCACAGGCATCAGTGGGGGGTGTGGGAACCAACATGGCCATCAATGGGGGGTGTGGGAATCTCCACAGGCATGAATGGGGGGGTGTGGGAATCACCAGAGGTATCAATGGGGGGCGTGGGGTCCAAAACAGGCATCAATGGGGGGCATGGAAACCAACACAACCATCAATGGGGGGCATGGCATCAATGGGGGGGTGTGGGAGTCACCACATGCATAAATGGGGGGCGTGGGAACCAATGTGGCCATCAATGGGGGGTGTGAGAATCTCCACAGGCATCAATGAGGGGGTGTGGGAATCACCAGAGGCATCAATGGGGGGCGTGGGGTCCAACACAGGCATCAATGGGGGGGTTTGGGAGTCACCATAGGCATCAATGAGGGGTGTGGAAACCAATACAGGCATCAATGGGGGGTGTGGGAACAACCACAGGCATCAATGGGGGGTGTGGGAACAACCACAGGTATCAATGGGGGGCATGGAAACCAACACAGGCATCAGTGGGGGGGGTGGGAACCAACGTGGCCGTCAATGGGGGGCGGGGGAATCACCACAGGCATCAATGGGGGTGTGTGGAATTCACTGTAGGCATCAATGGGGGGCGTGGCATCAATGGGGGGGTGTGGGAATCACCACAGGTATCAATGGAGGGCTTGGGAACCTGTGTGGCCATCAATGGGGGGTGTGGGAACCAACATGGCCGTCAATGGGGGGTGTGGGAACAACCACAGGCATCAATGGGGGGGTGTGGGATTCACTGTAGGCATCAATGGGGGGTGTGGGAACCACCACAGGCATTAATGGGGGATGTGGCATCAATGGGGGGGTGTGGGAGTCACCACAGGCATCAATGGGGAGCATGGGAACAACCACAGCCATCAATGAGGGACATGAAAACCAATACAGGCATCAATGGGGGGCGTGGGATCCACCACAGGCATCAGTGGGGGGTGTGGGAAACAACACAGGCATCAATGGGGGGCATGGAAACCAACACAACCATCAATGGGGGGCATGGCATCAATGGGGGGGGTGTGGGAATCAGCACATGCATCAATGTGGGGGTGTGGGAATCACCAGAGGTATCAATGGGGAGCATGGGAACAAACACAGGCACCAATGGGGGGGTGTGGGAATCACCAGAGGCATCAATGAGGAGCGTGGGAACCAAAGTGGCCGTCAATGGGGGGTGTGGGAATCTCCACAGGCTTCAATGGGGGGTGTGGGAATCACCAGAGGTATCAATGGGGGGCGTGGGGTCCAAAACAGGCATCAATGGGGGGCATGGAAACCAACACAACCATCAATGGGGGGCATGGCATCAATGGGGGGGTGGGAAACTGCAGACATCAATGGAGGACGAGGGAACAACCATAGGCATCAATGGGGGCATGGGATTCACCACAGGCATCAGTGGAGGGCGTGGGAACCACTACAGCCATCAATGGGGGGTGTGAGAACCAACATGGCCGTCAATGGGGGGTGTGGGAATCTCCACAGGCATCAATGGGGGGCGTGGGAATCACCACAGGCATCAGTGGGGGCGTGGGAACCAACACAACCATCAATGGGGGGCATGGCATCAATGGGGGGTGTGGGAATCATCACAGGCATCAATGTGGGAGTGTGGGAATCACCAGAGGTATCAATGGGGAGCATGGGAACAAACACAGGCACCAATGGGGGGGTGTGGGAATCACCAGAGGCATCAATGAGGAGCGTGGGAACCAAAGTGGCCGTCAATGGGGGGTGTGGGAATCTCCACAGGCTTCAATGGGGGGTGTGGGAATCACCAGAGGTATCAATGGGGGGCGTGGGGTCCAAAACAGGCATCAATGGGGGGCATGGAAACCAACACAACCATCAATGGGGGACGTGGGAATCAACGCAGCCATCAATGGAGAGCGTGGGAAGCACCAGAGCCATCAATGGGGAGCGTGGAAACAACCACACACATCAATGGGGGGGTGTGGGAACAACCACAGGCATCAATGGGGGGTGTGGGATCCACCACAGACATCAGTGAGGGTTGTGGGAACCAACACAGGCATCAATGAGGGTGTGGGAACAACCACAGCCATCAATGGGGGGCGTGGGAAACAATGCAGCCATCAATGGGGGGTGTGGGAAAAAAATGCAGCCATCAATGGGAGCGTGGGAACCAATGCAGCCATCAATGGGGAGCGTGGGAACCAACATGGGGTGCGTGGGAAACAATGCAGCCATCAATGGGGGCTGTGGGAAACAATGCAGCCATCAATGGGAGCGTGGGAACCAATGCAGCCATTAATTGGGGGGCGTGGGAAACAATGCAGACATCAATGGGGTGAGGGGGAAACATTGTGGCCATCAATGGGGGGCGTAGGAACCAGCAATGCAGCCATCAATGGGGGGCGTGGGAACCAACATGGGGTGCGTGGGAAACAATGCAGCCATCAATGGGGAGCGTGGGAACCAACATGGGGTGCGTGGGAAACAATGCAGCCATCAATGGGGGCTGTGGGAAACAATGCAGCCATCAATGGAGGGCGTGGGAAACAATGCAGCCATCAATGGGAGCGTGGGAACCAACATGGGGTGCGTGGGAAACAATGCAGCCATCAATGGGGAGCATGGGAACCAGCAATGCAGCCATCAATGGGAGGTGTGGGAAACCTTCTGGCCATCAATGGGGGGTGTGGGAAACACCATGGGGTGCGTGGGAAACAATGCAGACATCAATGGGGGGCGGGGGGAAGAATGCAGCCATCAATGGGGGGTGTGGGAAACAATGCAGTCATCAATGGGAGCGTGGGAAACAATGCAGCCATCAATGGGGACCGTGGGAACCAGCAATGCAGCCATCAATGGAGGGTGTGGGAAACAATGCAGCCATCAATGGGGTGGGGGGGAAACATTGTGGCCATCAATGGGGGGCGTGGGAACCAGCAATGCAGCCATCAATGGGGGGCGTGGGAACCACCATGGAGTACATGGGAAACAATGTAGCCATCAATGGGGGGCGTGGGAACCAACATGGGGTGCGTGGGAAACAATGCAGCCGTCAATGGGAGCGTGGGAACCACCATGGGGTGCGTGGGAAACATTGTGGACATCAATGGGGGATGTGGGAAACAATGCAGCCATCAATGGGGAGCGTGGGAACCAGCAATGCAGCCATCAATGGGGGGCGTGGGAAACAGTGCAGCCATCAGTGGGGGGCGTGGGAACCACCAATGCAGCCATTAATTGGGGGGCGTGGGAAACAATGCAGACATCAATGGGGTGGGGGGGAAACATTGTGGCCATCAATGGGGGGCGTGGGAACCAGCAATGCAGCCATCAATGGGGGGCATGGGAACCAACATGGAGTACATGGGAAACAATGTAGCCATCAATGGGGGGCGTGGGAACCAACATGGGGTGCGTGGGAAACAATGCAGCCATCAATGGGGGGCGTGGGAAACAATGCAGCTATCAATGGAGGCGTGGGAACCACCATGGGGTGCGTGGGAAACATTGTGGACATCAATGGGGGGTGTGGGAAACAATGCAGACATCAATGGGGGGCGTGGGAAACATTGTGGCCATCAATTGGGGGCATGGGAACCAGCAATGCAGCCATCAATGGGGGGCGTGGGAACCACCATGGGGTAGATGGGAAACAATGTAGCCATCAATGGGGGGCGTGGGAACCAACATGGGGTGCGTGGGAAACAATGAAGCCATCAATGGGGGGCGTGGGAAACAATGCAGCCATCAATGGGGGCCGTGGGAAACAATGCAGCCATCAATGGGGGGCATGGGAACCAACATGGGGTGCGTGGGAAACAATGCAGCCATCAATGGGGGGCGTGGGAAACAATGCAGCCATCAATGGGAGCGTGGGAACCACCATGGGGTGCGTGGGAAACATTGTGGACATCAATGGGGGATGTGGGAAACAATGCAGCCATCAATGGAGAGCGTGGGAACCACCATGGGGGGCGTGGGAAACAATGCAGCCATCAATGGAGGGCGTGGGAAAAAATGCAGCCATCAATGGGGAGCGTGGGAACCACCATGGGGTGCGTGGGAAACATTGTGGACATCAATGGGGGGTGTGGAAAACAATGCAGCCATCAATGGGAGCGTGGGAACCAGCAATGCAACCATCAATGGAGGGCGTGGGAAAAAATGCAGCCATCAATGGGGGGCGTGGGAACCAACATGGGGTGCGTGGGAACCAATGCAGCCATCAATGGGGGGCGTGGGAACCAGCAATGCAGCCATCAATGGGAGGTGTGGGAAACCTTGTGGCCATCAATGGGCGGTGTGGGAAACACCATGGGGTGCGTGGGAAACAATGCAGACATCAATGGGGGGCGGGGGGAAGAATGCAGCCATCAATGGGGAGCGTGGGAATCAATGCAGCCATTAATTGGGGGGCGTGGGAAAGAATGCAGACATCAATGGGAACGTGGGAACCAATGCAGCCATTAATTGGGGGGCGTGGGAAACAATGCAGCCATCAATGGGGTGAGGGGGAATCAATGCAGCCATTAATTGGGGGGCGTGGGAAAGAATGCAGACATCAATGGGAACGTGGGAACCAATGCAGCCATCAATGGGGGCGTGGGAAACAATGCAGCCGTCAATGGGAGCGTGGGAACCACCATGGGGTGCGTGGGAAACATTGTGGACATCAATGGGGGGTGTGGAAAACAATGCAGCCATCAATGGAGGCGTGGGAAACAATGCAGCCATCAATGGGGTGGGGGTGAAACATTGTGGCCATCAATGGGGGGCGTGGGAACCAACATGGGGTGCGTGGGAAACAATGCAGCCATCAATGGGGGGCGTGGGAAACAATGCAGCTGTCAATGGGAGTGTGGGAACCACCATGGGGTGCGTGGGAAACATTGTGGACATCAATGGGGGATGGGGGAAGCAATGCAGCCATCAATGGGGGCCGTGGGAAACAATGCAGACATCAATGGGGTGGGGGTGAAACATTGTGGCCATCAATGGGGGGCGTGGGAAACAATGCAGACATCAATGGGGGGCGTGGGAACCACCAATGCAGCCATCAATGGGGGCCGTGGGAAACATTGTGGCCATCAATGGGGAGCGTGGGAACCACCATGGGGTGCGTGGGAAACAATGCAGCCATCAATGGGGGGCGTGGGAAACAATGCAGCCATCAATGGGGAGCGTGGGAATCAATGCAGCCATTAATTGGGGGGCGTGGGAAAGAATGCAGACATCAATGGGAACGTGGGAACCAATGCAGCCATTAATTGGGGGGCGTGGGAAACAATGCAGCCATCAATGGGGTGAGGGGGGAATCAATGCAGCCATTAATTGGGGGGCGTGGGAAAGAATGCAGACATCAATGGGAACGTGGGAACCAATGCAGCCATCAATGGGGGGCGTGGGAAACAATGCAGCCGTCAATGGGAGCGTGGGAACCACCATGGGGTGCGTGGGAAACATTGTGGACATCAATGGGGGGCGTGGGAAACAATGCAGCCATCAATGGGGGGCGTGGGAACCAGCAATGCAGCCATCAATGGAGGCGTGGGAAAAAATGCAGCCATCAATGGGGGAGCGTGGGAACCAAGCTTCCAGCAGCGCCCATTCACCACTCTGGTCCCCAATGACCCCATTGATACAAATCCCATTCATCCCAATGCCCCCAGTGACCCCAGTGACCTCATTGACCCCATTGACCCCGTCGACCCCATTGACCCCAATGCCCCCATTAACCCCAATATCCCCCACTGACCCCACTGATTCTCAAAGTCCCAACTGCCCCCACTGACCCCAAAGTCCCCCATTGACCCCACTGACCCCAAAGCCCCCATTCACCCCAATGTCCCCATTACCCCCAGTGTCCCCCACTGACCCCACTGACCCCAAAGTCCCCATTACCCCCCATGTCCCCAATGTCCCCACTGACCCCACTGGACCCCAATGTCCCCACTGACCCCAAAGCCCCCATTCACCTCAATGTCCCCCCCTGGACCCCACTGACCCCATGCCCATTACCCCCAAATATCCCCACCACTGACCCCAATGACCCCAATGTCCCCATTGACCCCACTGACCCCAAGTCCATTTACCCCACTGACCCCAGTGACCCATGACCCCAATGCCGGCCCCCATTGCCCCCCATTGACCCCACTGACCCCATTGACCTCACTGACCCCACAGACCCCCAAAGCCCTCATTCACCTCAGTGTCCCCCACTGACCCCACTGACCCCAATGTCCCCAATCTCCCCCACTGAACCCAATATCCCCAAAGTCCCCCATTGACCCCACTGACCCCAAAGCCCCCAACGCCCCCATTGACCCCAAACCCCCCATTGACCCCACTGACCCCAATGCCCCCAATGCCCCCCATTGACCCCAGGGACCCCAGTGACCCCACTGACCCCAATGTCCCCGAAGTCCCCAATGTCCCCCATTGACCCCAGGGACCCCAGTGACCCCACTGACCCCAATGTCCCCGAAGTCCCCAATGTCCCCCATTGACCCCAAGGATCCCATTGCCCCCAATGTCCCCAATGACCCCAATGTCCCCAATGTTCCCCACTGACCCCACTGACCCCATTGACCCCAAAGCCCCTAATGCCCCCATGCCCCCAATGCCCCCATTGACCCCATTGACCCCAAAGCCCCCAATGGCCCCAATGCCCCATTGACCCCAAGAACCCCCATTGACCCCACCCCCAATGTCCCCCATTGACCCCATGACCCCAATGACCCCAATGTCCCCCATTGACCCCAGGGACCCCAGTGACCCCAATGTCCCCGAAGTCCCCAATGTCCCCCATTGACCCCAAGGATCCCATTGACCCCAATGTCCCCAATGACCCCATGTCCCCAATGTTCCCCACTGACCCCATTGACCCCACTGACCCCAAAGCCCCCATTCACCTCAATGTCCCCACTGACCCCACTGACCCCAATGTCCCCATTGACCCCAAAGCCCCCATTCACCTCAATGCCCCCACTGACCCCAATGTCCCCACTGCCCCCAATGTCCCCATTGTCCCCACTGACCCCAAGGACCCCCAAATGTCCCAATGTCCCCATTGACCCCAAACGCCCCCATTGACCCCACAGACCCCAAAGTCCCCCATTCACCTCAATATCCCCCATTGACCCCACTGACCCCAGTGTCCCCATTGACCCCAAGGACCCCACTGGCCCCAATGTCTGACCCCAATGTACCCATTGACCCCACTGACCCCATTGACCCCAATGTCCCCATTACCCCCAAAGTCCCCCACTGACCCCATTGACCCCAATGTCCCCAATGCCTCCAATGTTCCCCACTGACCCCATTGACCCCACAGACCCCAAAGTCCCCATTGCCCCCAATGTCCCCCATTGACCCCACTGACCCCAAAGCCCCCATTCACCTCAATGTCCCCCACTGACCCCATTGACCCCACTGACCCCAAAGCCCCCAGTGCCCCCAATGTCCCCCACTGACCCCATTGACTCCACTGACCCCACAGACCCCACAGACCCCATTGACCCCAAAGCCCCCAGTGCCCCCAATGTCCCCCATGCCCCATTGCCCCATTGACCCCCGACAGACCCCATGACCCCAAAGCCCCATTCACCTCATGCACCCACTGCCCCATTGACCCCATTGACCCCACAGACCCCACAGGCCCCATTGACCCCCAAGCCCCCAGTGCCCCCAATGCCCCCCATTGACCCCACTGACTCCAAAGCCCCCATTCACCCTAGTGTCCCCCACTGACCCCACTGACCCCACTGACCCCAAAGCCCCATGCCCCCATTCCCCCATTGACCCCATTGACCCCACTGACCCCAAAAGCCCCCATGCCCCCAATTCCCCCATTGACCCCATTAACCCCATGACCCCATTGCCCCCCCATTGACCCCATTGACCCCACTCACCCCATTGACCCCACCCAACCACCCCCATTGACCCCCCATGACCCGCCAATTGACCCCCCATTGACCCCCCCATTGACCCCTTGAACCCCATTGACCCCACCATTCCTCCATTGACCCCCCATTGACCACGCCCCTTGACCCCCCCCAACCCACAATTCCCCGCCCATTGACCCGCCCATTAACCCCCAATCACCCCATCGACCCCCACCGACCATTGACCCCACCCTTGCCCCCATTGACCCCATTGACCCCACATGACCCCCAAACCCCAGCCCCCATTGCCCCACTGACCCATTGCCCCATTGCCCCATTGACCCCCCATGACCCAATTGACCCCATTGCCCCCATGCCCCAGCCCCATGCCCCGCCCATGCCCCCCCTTGTCCCCATGCCCCACCCC